>VCKU01000005.1:0-84828 GCA_005876895.1 Drosophila azteca
ACTGTAGCACAATGTATTAAATAAGGAAACCAGATTTTTAAAACTTCTTCAACTTTATAGGCCTGAAGAAGGCAACAGGAAATTAATTGCAAGTGTGGGATGGTATGGGTCTTCAGGGAACGATAGAAGTGATCCTCGACTTACCAAGGTGAACGAAACATCGGTAGCAAAGACGAGATCTAAGATCCTATCCATTTGTTACGTATACCATTTACCTGACCCAACGATGTATCGGACAAAAAATTAAGAAGTCCTGCTGCATGGATGGGAGCATTAGTTAGAGTCATTGGATGGAGACCAAGTGATATTTGGGAGATTAAAGTCACCAAGGACAATAAGACGATCAGAATCACTAAGCTGAGACAAAACGGACTGAAGATGGGCAGCGATGGAAGATGGAAGCATATAAGTTGTAAATTCAGAGGACGGTCGGATGTAAGAGCATGATATCAATAAATTAAAAGAACATAGACGAATTTTAACTACCATAATTTCAATAGTGTTGAGCTCATCGATGAAAAACAGTTGGGAAGGTATGTCGGAATGAACAGCAATTAGGACGCCACCATCTCGGAATACGAGTTTGAGGAATTGAGCCATGTTTCAAGGCAGGCGATAATATTGGAATCAAAAGTTGCACTATCAGCATGTAATTTGGTGAGCTTACTGCACAGGCCACGTACATTCTGATAAGTGATCTTTAGAGGTAGAGAAGAATTCAGTTTTTGACATAGAAGGTAAATCGGTAGATGTGTTGGAAGGATTTCGACACGAGGTGCGGACTGTGAAGATCGAGATCGGTTATTGAAAATGTGACAGATAGTGTGTTCGGGCCAGAAAGAGGGTTCTAACACAGTCGTAAGAAATTTCTGCGGGACAAGAAATTTATAGGATGAAATGCTACGTTTTTCCTTGAGTTAAATTTAATTACAACGAGGCCAGACGCTATTGAAGTTAAGTTTATAGCAGATATAATCACGAAGACGCGAGACGAATATAGATTTTAGAGGAGCGACAGCGAATAGAGTAGAGAGGTCAAGAGGTGTCACATTGTTGTTGGGTGAGGCAGAGGTGGTTTTACCTGAGGGGCAGGTCCGGATGGGATAGCGCTGGCTGTGGAGCCATGCAAGCCGATGGGATAGAACAATTTCAACTTCCATGTTGACAGACGTGTCGACGGCTTCATTAGGGGGCACAGAAACATCAACAACGGGATATATTAATATCCGGTTGACAACCTGGGATGACACGGGCGCGTGATGTTCATTACCGTTCTGTTGGACATCCTGGCAGACAGATATACTGTGACAATGCTACAAACTTCGCTAGAACAGCGAACCATCTCAATGATCCCGGGAAATTCCCGTCCTGATTTTATAAACTTTCATTTCATCCCTCCCGGGATCTACAGTTTGGCGGGCTCTGGGGAGCTGCTGCGAAGAGTTCAAAGGGTCTTTTGCACAAGACTTTCATCAATGCAAGGCTCACATTCGAAGAAATTGGCACTGCTGCAGTTGAAGTCGAGGCAATAGAAATTCGCGAACTTTGTTACCAATATCAACCGATCCAAGTGATCTCGGTGCGATTTCTCCTAGCCATTTCCTGGTTGGGAAATCTCTTCGCGCGTTATCCGAGCGGACAATCCAACACTCAACCTCACCAATCTGGAACGACGTGATGACAGCCATCAAACAACATTTTGGCATCGCTGGACATCAGAGTATCTCAACAAGCTCCACGCACGGACAGCGTCATCGGCAAATGTTTCCCTCGGCACATGGTCATTATCCAGGATGACAATGTTCGTTCATATGTGCACTCCAGTGGCATAAAATCATAATCCTACTGTCCCTAATCCATTTGTACGCCCATCTTGAAATGCTAAAAACTGTTTCCACACTTTGCAAGACTTTGAAACAAACAAAACAATAACATCAAAACAAACAGACTAAAACAAACTTAATTAATTTCGAATGAAATTTTCGAATTTTTAGTATTTTTACTGGACGGGCAGGGCAGTATCGATGAAGTTGCAAGTTACGTTACCCAGTGAGGGTATGAAAATCGAATGAGCTATTAGTTCGCCTAGATCATTTGTGCGACGAAATAATTATTGGCTGGAATAACAGTAGACAAGCAACGACGCAAGCAAGTGGCTGATAATTTCTTAATAAAAATGCCTATTAAGACGAAAGCGGTAAAGCGAAAACGGACAACAGGCGAATATGATGTAAAACGTATGAAGAGATGCTTGGCTTGGGTATTCTTTAATGGGAGTGAGTGAGTATCGCCGCATTTTAATTGATTGAAAGCGAAGAGACATGAAATGAATACGCGCATTTATGAATTAAACGTTTTTGGGGATTTGTAAATGCATTATTTCACCGGTTATCAAATTTCCCAATCACGAAATATTTCTTGGTGTTGCTTGAATGCAAATATTCAATTTTTTAATCAGGAGAAAACTCACTCTCACCAGATCCCACTCGTCCTAGTTGGTGCTGTATCGTTGACGCCATCGCAGAGCTGGTAGCCGTGTTCAACTTGCAGTTGAACCTTGCCGCAGATACAGTAATCCGATCGGAGCTATCGGGACAGTCGACATCGCTGTCGATTGATATTGTCTGAAAGTGGAATAGAGGAGGATACATTTCGGAATTACGAACATTTGCTACCCACTTGTAAATGCAATTATTGAAAGCCGCACTCTACTGATTCGCCCTGCAGGTTATGTTTCAGGTGATCTCGTCGCTGCTGTCGTCGCAGTGTATCTCGGCATCGCAGCGGTAACTGTGCTGGACAACTCTGCAACTGGTTATGAATGAGTGGACTGTATAATTTATATAGGTTTTATTGATATATTTGATGTAGTTGATTATGTAACATTGGCGGGTTACAAACGTGTTTTATATAAATAGCGGGCGGATCGAATGCGGCAGTATTATAAAAAAAAATCGGACGATTCATCGGAATTTCACTTAATTCATGATAAATCGGGGTCTATCTGGCAAAAACATTTCGTGAATATTGGAGAGGTTGTCCACGTACTTAACATTTACACATATGTACATACATCTTATATCGTACACACCGCAAGACGAACAATTGAATTGATAAACCGCTTCGAAGATGGACCGGGGGGAACTGAAAGCTAGATTAGATAGAACTGCTGCTGCGTGGGCAGCTTAAAGAAGCTTTCGAAGATCGAGAGAACGAAAGCGTGGGGCAACAATTCAAGCTCAGCTCTCCCGCAGAAAACGAGAGCGAAAGCTAATGCACTGCGATCATGTACTGCATGGCGGTACTGTTAAATAAACAGTAGAATAATTAGGCACAACATTATATACCACGCGAAAAGAAAAACTTTACATATCGCAACGCACTGTCGGCCATTTGGAATTGATGTTATTTTATTACCAGTGTGACCGCCCGAATTATCGATCAAATATACCGTCCGACCATCAGAAATATACCAATAAGACCGGTCGCCTATTTAAAGATATACATCGATGAATCAATTGGCTAGAAGATTGGTTAAGTTTAGTGACTCCTTTCTTTAGATCTTTGATAAAATAACGTTTTTTTAACCATTATGGATTTGATGTGTTTTCTGTATATATGTACAGTCTCGCTCCCGATTTATATTTTTTACACTACAAAAAGGCAAAGCTTCGTTGGGGTAGCTATAAAACTACACCCAGCGACAAAAAAAAAGATGACGGTGACTGAAAAGTTAAAAATTATTGCCTCAGCTGAACAAAATGTCTCCATTCGAAAAATAGCGGATAACTAAGTTCAATGGGAATCTCAGTGCGACGATTTTTGAATAAAAGTTCCTGCACAGTTTGCCGCAAAAAAGGGGAACGCTATTCCGTAAATTGCTGCATTGCCACAGTTAGCAGTATATTATGATATGGGGATGAATATCGAAATATAAAACTGAATCACCAATAATTTTTAAGGGTATGCTCAATTCAAAAAAGTATGAAGTGGAGTTATTCGCAGTGGAGTTGTGCCTAGTATGGAACCACTTAGTGAGAGAGAAGATCCCATATTTCAGGACGATTCTGACCTTGCCATCGAGCGCGCTCTGTACGAGATTCTCTGACGTTTGGTTATTTTTAAAAATGTAGTCAACGAGTATCAACTATTTTCACCGACAGGTTAACATTTAAATGCGGAATTGGAATTGCTTAGAAGAGTCTGTTTGCAAACCAGATTTTAAAACTTTTCAACTTTATAGGACCTGAAGAAGGCAACAGGAAATTAATTGCAAGACCCATACCATCCGGTCTTCAGGGAACGATAGAAATGATCCTCGACTTACCAAGGTGCACGAAACTTCGGTAGCAAAGACGAGATCTAAGATCCTATCCATTTTGTTACGTATACCATTTACCTGACCCAACGATGTATCGGACAAAAAAATTAAAGAAGTCCTGCTGCATGGATGGGAGCATTAAGTTAGAGTCATTGGATGGGGACCAAGTGATATTTGGGAGTTTAAAGTCACCAAGGACAATAAGACGATCAGAATCACTAAGCTGAGACAAAACGGACTGAAGATGGCAGCGATGGAAGATGGAAGCATATAAGTTGTAAATTCAGAGGACGGTCGGATGTAAGAGCATGATATCAATAAATTAAAAGAACATAGACAATTTTAACTACCATAATTTCAATAGTGTTGAGCTCATCGATAGAAAACAGTTGGGAAGGTATGTCGGAATGAACAGCAATTAGGACGCCACCATCTCGGAATACGAGTTTGAGGAATTGAGCCATGTTTCAAGGCAGGCGATAATATTGGAAATCAAAAGTTGCACTATCAGCATGTAATTTGGTGAGCTTACTGCACAGGCCACGTACATTCTGATAAGTGATCTTAGAGGTAGAGAAGAATTCAGTTTTTTGACATAGAAGGTAAATCGGTAGATGGTGTTGGAAGGATTTCGACACGAGGTGCGGACTGTGAAGATCGAGATCGGTTATGGAAAATGTGACAGATAGTGTGTTCGGGGCCAGAAAGAGGGTTCTAACACAGTCGTAAGAAATTTCTGCGGGACAAGAAATTTATAGGATGAAATGCTACGTTTTCCTTGAGTTAAATTTAATTACAACGAGGCCAGACGCTATTGAAGTTAAGTTTATAGCAGATATAATCACGAAGACGCGAGACGAATATAGATTTTAGAGGAGCGACAGCGAATAGAGTAGAGAGGTCAAGAGGTGTCACATTGTTGTTGGGTGAGGCAGAGGTGGTTTTACCTGAGGGGCAGGTCCGGATGGGATAGCGCTGGCTGTGGAGCCAGTGCAAGCCGATGTGGATAGAACAATTTCAACTTCCATGTTGACAGACGTGTCGACGGCTTCATTAGGGGGCACAGAAACATCAACAACGGGATGATAATTAATATCCGGTTGACAACCTGGGATGACACGGGCGCGTGATGTTCATTACCGTTCTGTTGGACATCCTGGCAGACAGATATACTGTGACAATGCTACAAACTTCGCTAGAACAGCGAACCATCTCAATGATCCCGGGAAATTCCCGTCCTGATTTTATAAACTTTCATTTCATCCCTCCCAGGGATCTACAGTTTGGCGGGCTCTGGGGAGCTGCTGCGAAGAGTTCAAAGGGTCTTTTGCACAAGACTTTCATCAATGCAAGGCTCACATTCGAAGAAATTGGCACTGCTGCAGTTGAAGTCGAGGCAATAGAAATTCGCGAACTTTGTTACCAATATCACCGATCCAAGTGATCTCAGTGCGATTTCTCCTAGCCATTTCCTGGTTGGGAATCTCTTCGCGCGTTATCCGAGCGGACAATCCACACACTCAACATCACCAATCTGGAACGACGTGATGACAGCCGCCACACAACAATTTTGGCATCGCCGGACATCAGAGTATCTCAACGTGCTCCGCGCACCGAGCAAGTGGACAGCGTCATCGGCAAATGTTTCCCTCGGCACCATGGTCATTATCCAGGATGACAATGTTCGTTCATATGTGCACTCCAGTGGCATAAAATCATAATCCTACTTGTCCCTAATCCATTTGTACGCCCATCTTGAAATGCTAAAACACTGTTTCCACACTTTGCAAGACTTGAAACAAACAAAACAATAACATCAAAACAAACAGACTAAAACAAACTTAATTAATTTCGAATGAAATTTTCGAATTTTTAGTATTTTTACTGTACGGGCAGGGCAGTATCTATGGAAGTTGCAAGTTACGTTACCCAGTGAGGGTATGAAAATCGAATGAGCTATTTAGTTCAGCCTAGATCATTTGTGCGACGAAATAATTATTGGCTGGAAGAACAGTAGACAAAGCAACGACGCAAGCAAGTGGCTGATAATTTCTTAATAAAAATGCCTATTAAGGACGAAAGCGGTAAAGCGAAAACGGACAACAGGCGAATATGATGTAAAACGTATGAAGAGATGCTTGGCTTGGGTATTCTTTAATGGGAGTGAGTGAGTATCGCCGCATTTTAATTGATTGAAGGCGAAGAGACATGAAATGATACGCGCATTTATGAATTAAACGTTTTGGGGATTTGTAAATGCATTATTTCAGCCGGTTATCAAATTTCCCAATCACGAAATATTTCTTGGTGTTGCTTTGAATGCAAATATTCAATTTTTTAATAGGAGAAAACTCACTCTCACCAGATCCCACTCGTCCTAGTTGGTGCTGTAATCGTTGACGCCATCGCAGAGCTGGTAGCCGTGTTCAACTTGCATTTGACCTTGCCGCAGATACAGTAATCCGATCGGAGCTATCGGGACAGTCGACATCGCTGTCGAATTGATATTGTCTGAAAGTGGAATAAGAGGAGGATACATTTCGGAATTTACGAACATTTGCTACCCACTTATAAATGCACGTATTGAAAGCCGCACTTCTACTGATTCGCCCTGCAGGTTATGTTTCAGGTGATCTCGTCGCTGCTGTCGTCGCAGTGTATCTCGGCATCGCAGCGGTAACTGTGCTGGACACTCTGCAACTGGTTATGAATGAGTGGACTTTATATAGGTTTATTTGATATATTTGATGTAGGTGATTATGTAACATTGGCGGTTATAACGTGTTTTATATAATAGCGGGGGGATCGAATGCGGCAGTATTATAAAAAAAATCGGACGATTTCATCGGAATTTCACTTAATTCATGATAAATCGGGGTCTATCTGGCAAAAACATTTCGTGAATATTGGAGAGGTTGTCCACGTACTTAACATTTACACATATGTACATACATCTTATATCGTACACCACCGCAAGACGAACAATTGAATTGATAACCGCTTCGAATGATGGACCGGGGGGAACTGAAAGCTTAGATTAGATAGAACTGCTGCTGCGTGGGCAGCTTAAAGAAGCTTTCGAAGATCGAGAGAACGAAAGCGTGGGCAACAATTCAAGCTCAGCTCTCCCGCAGAAAACGAGAGCGAAAGCTAATGCACGCGATCATGGTACTGCATGGCGTACTGTTAAATAAACAGTAGAATAATTAGCACAACATTATATACCCACGCGAAAAGAAAAACTTTACATATCGCACGCACTGTCGGCCATTGGATGAATGTTATTTTATTACCAGTGTGACCGCCGAATTATCGATCAAATATACCGTCCGACCATCAGAAATATACCAATAAGACCGGTCTCATTTTAAAGATATACATCGATGAATCAATTGTCTAGAAGATTGGTTAAGTTTAGTGACTCCTTTCTTTTAGATCTTTGATAAAATAACGTTTTTTAACCATTAATGGATTTGATGTGTTTTCTGTATATATGTACATCTCGCTCCCCGATTTATATTTTTTACACTACAAAAAGCAAAGCTTCGTTGGGGTAGCTATAAAACTACACCCAGCGACAAAAAAAAGATGACGGTGACTGAAAAGTTAAAAATTATTGCCTCAGCTGAACAAAATGTCTCCATTCGAAAAATAGCGGATGGAACTAAGTTCATTGGAAGCTCAGTGCGACGATTTTTGAAAAAAGTTCCTGCACAGTTTGGCCGCAAAAAGGGGAACGCTATTCCGTAAATTGCTGCATTGCCACAGTGAAGCAATATCCTTATATTATGATATGGGGATGAATATCGAAATATAAAACGGAATCACTAAAATTTATTAGTGATAATAATTATAATTATTAAGGGTATGGTGAATTCAAAAAGGTATGAAGTGGAGTTATTCGCAGTGGAGTTGTGTCTAGTATGGAACACTTATTGAGAGAGAAGATCCCATATTTCAGGACGATTCTGATCTTGCCATCGAGCGCGCTCTAAAGTCCTTAGATTGGCCAGGTAACAGCCCCGACCACAATCCGATAGAGAACGTGTGGGCCCTTATGACTTCCAAAATAATAAAGCGGAAGCCCAAGACTATGGTTGAGTTAGGGGAGGTTATAAAAAAAAGTTTGGTTTGAGGATATAACGGAGGAATATTTGAGGGCTGTATGCGATTCGATACCCAATAGGGTTAAATGTGTAATAAAAGACAAGAGGGGTACCATCAATTATTAATTAATATATAATTTGAAAATAAACTATTGGAAAAATTTTGTTTTTGCTAAATTTGTTAGAAATTGATTTATTGACTCAAAAAATGAAAACTTTGAATAACATTTGGGGAAACCCTACGCTGAAGAAGTCAAAAATGCATGGAATTTCGAAGTGCGGCTTTTTTTTTTCGCTGGGTGTAGTTTATCCATCATGGTGCAACGTTGAAAAAAGAAAGCGGACAGGTCAGCAATATCACAATCGTTATCATTTAAGTGTAGAGATGAGGGAAATTGAGAAGATGTGCGTTTAAAGTTAACAAACCTAAAGAATTGTTTAGGATCTTGTTTAAGGTTAAGCTTGCATTTGGTCAAGTATCTACTGTAGCACAATGTATTAAATAAGGAAACCAGATTTTTAAAACTTCTTTAACTTTATAGGGCCTGAAGAAGGCAACAGGAAATTAATTGCAAGTGTGGGATGGTATGGGTCTTCAGGGAACGATAGAAGTGATCCTCGACTTACCAAGGTGAACGAAACATCGGTAGCAAAGACGAGATCTAAGATCCTATCCATTTTGTTACGTATACCATTTACCTGACCCAACGATGTATCGGACAAAAAAATTAAAGAAGTCCTGCTGCATGGATGGGAGCATTAGGTTAGAGTCATTGGATGGAGACCAAGTGATATTTGGGAGATTAAAGTCACCAAGGACAATAAGACGATCAGAATCACTAAGCTGAGACAAAACGGACTGAAGATGGGCAGCGATGGAAGATGGAAGCATATAAGTTCTAAATTCAGAGGACGGTGGGATGTAAGAGCATGATATCAATAAATTAAAAGAACACAGACGAATTTTAACTACCATAATTTCAATAGTGTTGAGATCATCGATGGAAAACAGTTGGGAAGTTATGTCGGAACGAACAGCAATTAGGACGCCGCCACCTCGAGATGGTCGATCATATCTATATGTGTTAAAATTCTCTACAAAAATCTCGGAATACGAGTTTGAGGAATTGAGCCATGTTTCAAGGCAGGCGATAATATTGGAATCAAAAGTTGCACTATCAGCATGTAATTTGGTGAGCTTACTGCACAGGCCACGTACATTCTGATAAGTGATCTTTAGAGGTAGAGAAGAATTCAGTTTTTTGACATAGAAGGTAAATCGGTAGATGGTGTTGGAAGGATTTCGACACGAGGTGCGGACTGTGAAGATCGAGATCGGTTATTGAAAATGTGACAGATAGTGTGTTCGGGCCAGAAAGAGGGTTCTAACACAGTCGTAAGAAATTTCTGCGGGACAAGAAATTTTATAGGATGAAATGCTACGTTTTTCCTTGAGTTAAATTTAATTACAACGAGGCCAGACGCTATTGAAGTTAAGTTTATAGCAGATATAATCACGAAGACGCGAGACGAATATAGATTTTAGAGGAGCGACAGCGAATAGAGTAGAGAGGTCAAGAGGTGTCACATTGTTGTTGGGTGAGGCAGAGGTGGTTTTACCTGAGGGGCAGGTCCGGATGGGATAGCGCTGGCTGTGGAGCCAGTGCAAGCCGATGTGGATAGAACAATTTCAACTTCCATGTTGACAGACGTGTCGACGGCTTCATTAGGGGGCACAGAAACATCAACAACGGGATGATAATTAATATCCGGTTGACAACCTGGGATGACACGGGCGCGTGATGTTCATTACCGTTCTGTTGGACATCCTGGCAGACAGATATACTGTGACAATGCTACAAACTTCGCTAGAACAGCGAACCATCTCAATGATCCCGGGAAATTCCCGTCCTGATTTTATAAACTTTCATTTCATCCCTCCCAGGGATCTACAGTTTGGCGGGCTCTGGGGAGCTGCTGCGAAGAGTTCAAAGGGTCTTTTGCACAAGACTTTCATCAATGCAAGGCTCACATTCGAAGAAATTGGCACTGCTGCAGTTGAAGTCGAGGCAATAGAAATTCGCGAACTTTGTTACCAATATCAACCGATCCAAGTGATCTCGGTGCGATTTCTCCTAGCCATTTCCTGGTTGGGAAATCTCTTCGCGCGTTATCCGAGCGGACAATCCACACACTCAACATCACCAATCTGGAACGACGTGATGACAGCCGCCACACAACAATTTTGGCATCGCCGGACATCAGAGTATCTCAACGTGCTCCGCGCACCGAGCAAGTGGACAGCGTCATCGGCAAATGTTTCATTATCCAGGATGACAATGTTCGTTCATATGTGCACTCCAGTGGCATAAAATCATAATCCTACTTGTCCCTAATCCATTTGTACGCCCATCTTGAAATGCTAAAACACTGTTTCCACACTTTGCAAGACTTTGAAACAAACAAAACAATAACATCAAAACAAACAGACTAAAACAAACTTAATTAATTTCGAATGAAATTTTCGAATTTTTAGTATTTTTACTGTACGGGCAGGGCAGTATCTATGGAAGTTGCAAGTTACGTTACCCAGTGAGGGTATGAAAATCGAATGAGCTATTTAGTTCAGCCTAGATCATTTGTGCGACGAAATAATTATTGGCTGGAAGAACAGTAGACAAAGCAACGACGCAAGCAAGTGGCTGATAATTTCTTAATAAAATGCCTATTAAGGACGAAAGCGGTAAAGCGAAAACGGACAACAGGCGAATATGATGTAAAACGTATGAAGAGATGCTTGGCTTGGGTATTCTTTAATGGGAGTGAGTGAGTATCGCCGCATTTTAATTGATTGAAGGCGAAGAGACATGAAATGATACGCGCATTTATGAATTAATCGTTTTTGGGGATTTGTAAATGCATTATTTCACCGGTTATCAAATTTCCCAATCACGAAATATTTCTTGGTGTTGCTTTGAATGCAAATATTCAATTTTTTAATAGGAGAAAACTCACTCTCACCAGATCCCACTCGTCCTAGTTGGTGCTGTAATCGTTGACGCCATCGCAGAGCTGGTAGCCGTGTTCAACTTGCATTTGACCTTGCCGCAGATACAGTAATCCGATCGGAGCTATCGGGACAGTCGACATCGCTGTCGAATTGATATTGTCTGAAAGTGGAATAAGAGGAGGATACATTTCGGAATTTACGAACATTTGCTACCCACTTGTAAATGCACGTATTGAAAGCCGCACTTCTACTGATTCGCCCTGCAGGTTATGTTTCAGGTGATCTCGTCGCTGCTGTCGTCGCAGTGTATCTCGGCATCGCAGCGGTAACTGTGCTGGACAACTCTGCAACTGGTTATGAATGAGTGGACTTTATATAGGTTTTATTTGATATATTTGATGTAGGTGATTATGTAACATTGGCGGGTTATAACGTGTTTTATATAAATAGCGGGGGGATCGAATGCGGCAGTATTATAAAAAAATCGGACGATTTCATCGGAATTTCACTTAATTCATGATAAATCGGGGTCTATCTGGCAAAAACATTTCGTGAATATTGGAGAGGTTGTCCACGTACTTAACATTTACACATATGTACATACATCTTATATCGTACACACCGCAAGACGAACAATTGAATTGATAACCGCTTCGAATGATGGACCGGGGGGAACTGAAAGCTTAGATTAGATAGAACTGCTGCTGCGTGGGCAGCTTAAAGAAGCTTTCGAAGATCGAGAGAACGAAAGCGTGGGCAACAATTCAAGCTCAGCTCTCCCGCAGAAAACGAGAGCGAAAGCTAATGCACGCGATCATGGTACTGCATGGCGGTACTGTTAAATAAACAGTAGAATAATTAGCACAACATTATATACCCACGCGAAAAGAAAAACTTTACATATCGCACGCACTGTCGGCCATTTGGAATGAATGTTATTTTATTACCAGTGTGACCGCCGAATTATCGATCAAATATACCGTCCGACCATCAGAAATATACCAATAAGACCGGTCTCATTTTAAAGATATACATCGATGAATCAATTGTCTAGAAGATTGGTTAAGTTTAGTGACTCCTTTCTTTTAGATCTTTGATAAAATAACGTTTTTTTAACCATTAATGGATTTGATGTGTTTTCTGTATATATGTACATCTCGCTCCCGATTTATATTTTTTACACTACAAAAAGCAAAGCTTCGTTGGGGTAGCTATAAAACTACACCCAGCGACAAAAAAAAAGATGACGGTGACTGAAAAGTTAAAAATTATTGCCTCAGCTGAACAAAATGTCTCCATTCGAAAAATAGCGGATGGAACTAAGTTCATTGGAAGCTCAGTGCGACGATTTTTGAAAAAAGTTCCTGCACAGTTTGCCGCAAAAAAGGGGAACGCTATTCCGTAAATTGCTGCATTGCCACAGTGAAGCAATATCCTTATATTATGATATGGGGATGAATATCGAAATATAAAACGGAATCACTAAAATTTATTAGTGATAATAATTATAATTATTAAGGGTATGGTGAATTCAAAAAGGTATGAAGTGGAGTTATTCGCAGTGGAGTTGTGTCTAGTATGGAACCACTTATTGAGAGAGAAGATCCCATATTTCAGGACGATTCTGAATCTTGCCATCGAGCGCGCTCTAAAGTCCTTAGATTGGCCAGGTAACAGCCCCGACCACAATCCGATAGAGAACGTGTGGGCCCTTATGACTTCCAAAATAATAAAGCGGAAGCCCAAGACTATGGTTGAGTTAGGGGAGGTTATAAAAAAAAGTTTGGTTTGAGGATATAACGGAGGAATATTTGAGGGCTGTATGCGATTCGATACCCAATAGGGTTAAATGTGTAATAAAAGACAAGAGGGGTACCATCAATTATTAATTAATATATAATTTGAAAATAAACTATTGGAAAAATTTTGTTTTTGCTAAATTTGTTAGAAATTGATTTATTGACTCAAAAAATGAAAACTTTGAATAACATTTGGGGAAACCCTACGCTGAAGAAGTCAAAAATGCATGGAATTTCGAAGTGCGGCTTTTTTTTTTTCGCTGGGTGTAGTTTATCCATCATGGTGCAACGTTGAAAAAAGAAAGCGGACAGGTCAGCAATATCACAATCGTTATCATTTAAGTGTAGAGATGAGGGAAATTGAGAAGATGTGCGTTTAAAGTTAACAAACCTAAAGAATTGTTTAGGATCTTGTTTAAGGTTAAGCTTGCATTTGGTCAAGTATCTACTGTAGCACAATGTATTAAATAAGGAAACCAGATTTTTAAAACTTCTTCAACTTTATAGGGCCTGAAGAAGGCAACAGGAAATTAATTGCAAGTGTGGGATGGTATGGGTCTTCAGGGAACGATAGAAGTGATCCTCGACTTACCAAGGTGAACGAAACATCGGTAGCAAAGACGAGATCTAAGATCCTATCCATTTTGTTACGTATACCATTTACCTGACCCAACGATGTATCGGACAAAAAAATTAAAGAAGTCCTGCTGCATGGATGGGAGCATTAGGTTAGAGTCATTGGATGGAGACCAAGTGATATTTGGGAGATTAAAGTCACCAAGGACAATAAGACGATCAGAATCACTAAGCTGAGACAAAACGGACTGAAGATGGGCAGCGATGGAAGATGGAAGCATATAAGTTCTAAATTCAGAGGACGGTGGGATGTAAGAGCATGATATCAATAAATTAAAAGAACACAGACGAATTTTAACTACCATAATTTCAATAGTGTTGAGATCATCGATGGAAAACAGTTGGGAAGTTATGTCGGAACGAACAGCAATTAGGACGCCGCCACCTCGAGATGGTCGATCATATCTATATGTGTTAAAATTCTCTACAAAAATCTCGGAATACGAGTTTGAGGAATTGAGCCATGTTTCAAGGCAGGCGATAATATTGGAATCAAAAGTTGCACTATCAGCATGTAATTTGGTGAGCTTACTGCACAGGGCACGTACATTCTGATAAGTGATCTTTAGAGGTAGAGAAGAATTCAGTTTTTTGACATAGAAGGTAAATCGGTAGATGGTGTTGGAAGGATTTCGACACGAGGTGCGGACTGTGAAGATCGAGATCGGTTATTGAAAATGTGACAGATAGTGTGTTCGGGCCAGAAAGAGGGTTCTAACACAGTCGTAAGAAATTTCTGCGGGACAAGAAATTTTATAGGATGAAATGCTACGTTTTTCCTTGAGTTAAATTTAATTACAACGAGGCCAGACGCTATTGAAGTTAAGTTTATAGCAGATATAATCACGAAGACGCGAGACGAATATAGATTTTAGAGGAGCAACAGCGAATAGAGTAGAGAGGTCAAGAGGTGTCACATTGTTGTTGGGTGAGGCAGAGGTGGTTTTACCTGAGGGGCAGGTCCGGATGGGATAGCGCTGGCTGTGGAGCCAGTGCAAGCCGATGTGGATAGAACAATTTCAACTTCCATGTTGACAGACGTGTCGACGGCTTCATTAGGGGGCACAGAAACATCAACAACGGGATGATAATTAATATCCGGTTGACAACCTGGGATGACACGGGCGCGTGATGTTCATTACCGTTCTGTTGGACATCCTGGCAGACAGATATACTGTGACAATGCTACAAACTTCGCTAGAACAGCGAACCATCTCAATGATCCCGGGAAATTCCCGTCCTGATTTTATAAACTTTCATTTCATCCCTCCCAGGGATCTACAGTTTGGCGGGCTCTGGGGAGCTGCTGCGAAGAGTTCAAAGGGTCTTTTGCACAAGACTTTCATCAATGCAAGGCTCACATTCGAAGAAATTGGCACTGCTGCAGTTGAAGTCGAGGCAATAGAAATTCACGAACTTTGTTACCAATATCAACCGATCCAAGTGATCTCGGTGCGATTTCTCCTAGCCATTTCCTGGTTGGGAAATCTCTTCGCGCGTTATCCGAGCGGACAATCCACACACTCAACCTCACCAATCTGGAACGACGTGATGACAGCCATCAAACAACAATTTTGGCATCGCTGGACATCAGAGTATCTCAACAAGCTCCACGCACGGACAGCGTCATCGGCAAATGTTTCCCTCGGCACCATGGTCATTATCCAGGATGACAATGTTCGTTCATATGTGCACTCCAGTGGCATAAAATCATAATCCTACTTGTCCCTAATCCATTTGTACGCCCATCTTGAAATGCTAAAACACTGTTTCCACACTTTGCAAGACTTTGAAACAAACAAAACAATAACATCAAAACAAACAGACTAAAACAAACTTAATTAATTTCGAATGAAATTTTCGAATTTTTAGTATTTTTACTGTACGGGCAGGGCAGTATCTATGGAAGTTGCAAGTTACGTTACCCAGTGAGGGTATGAAAATCGAATGAGCTATTTAGTTCAGCCTAGATCATTTGTGCGACGAAATAATTATTGGCTGGAAGAACAGTAGACAAAGCAACGACGCAAGCAAGTGGCTGATAATTTCTTAATAAAAATGCCTATTAAGGACGAAAGCGGTAAAGCGAAAACGGACAACAGGCGAATATGATGTAAAACGTATGAAGAGATGCTTGGCTTGGGTATTCTTTAATGGGAGTGAGTGAGTATCGCCGCATTTTAATTGATTGAAGGCGAAGAGACATGAAATGATACGCGCATTTATGAATTAAACGTTTTTGGGGATTTGTAAATGCATTATTTCACCGGTTATCAAATTTCCCAATCACGAAATATTTCTTGGTGTTGCTTTGAATGCAAATATTCAATTTTTTAATAGGAGAAAACTCACTCTCACCAGATCCCACTCGTCCTAGTTGGTGCTGTAATCGTTGACGCCATCGCAGAGCTGGTAGCCGTGTTCAACTTGCATTTGACCTTGCCGCAGATACAGTAATCCGATCGGAGCTATCGGGACAGTCGACATCGCTGTCGAATTGATATTGTCTGAAAGTGGAATAAGAGGAGGATACATTTCGGAATTTACGAACATTTGCTACCCACTTGTAAATGCAATTATTGAAAGCCGCACTTCTACTGATTCGCCCTGCAGGTTATGTTTCAGGTGATCTCGTCGCTGCTGTCGTCGCAGTGTATCTCGGCATCGCAGCGGTAACTGTGCTGGACAACTCTGCAACTGGTTATGAATGAGTGGACTGTATAATTTTATATAGGTTTTATTTGATATATTTGATGTAGGTGATTATGTAACATTGGCGGGTTACAACGTGTTTTATATAAATAGCGGGCGGATCGAATGCGGCAGTATTATAAAAAAATCGGACGATTTCATCGGAATTTCACTTAATTCATGATAAATCGGGGTCTATCTGGCAAAAACATTTCGTGAATATTGGAGAGGTTGTCCACGTACTTAACATTTACACATATGTACATACATCTTATATCGTACACACCGCAAGACGAACAATTGAATTGATAACCGCTTCGAATGATGGACCGGGGGGAACTGAAAGCTTAGATTAGATAGAACTGCTGCTGCGTGGGCAGCTTAAAGAAGCTTTCGAAGATCGAGAGAACGAAAGCGTGGGCAACAATTCAAGCTCAGCTCTCCCGCAGAAAACGAGAGCGAAAGCTAATGCATGCGATCATGGTACTGCATGGCGGTACTGTTAAATAAACAGTAGAATAATTAGCACAACATTATATACCCACGCGAAAAGAAAAACTTTACATATCGCACGCACTGTCGGCCATTTGGAATGAATGTTATTTTATTACCAGTGTGACCGCCGAATTATCGATCAAATATACCGTCCGACCATCAGAAATATACCAATAAGACCGGTCTCATTTTAAAAATATACATCGATGAATCAATTGTCTAGAAGATTGGTTAAGTTTAGTGACTCCTTTCTTTTAGATCTTTGATAAAATAACGTTTTTTTAACCATTAATGGATTTGATGTGTTTTCTGTATATATGTACATCTCGCTCCCGATTTATATTTTTTACACTACAAAAAGCAAAGCTTCGTTGGGGTAGCTATAAAACTACACCCAGCGACAAAAAAAAAGATGACGGTGACTGAAAAGTTAAAAATTATTGCCTCAGCTGAACAAAATGTCTCCATTCGAAAAATAGCGGATGGAACTAAGTTCAATGGAAGCTCAGTGCGACGATTTTTGAATAAAGTTCCTGCACAGTTTGCCGCAAAAAAGGGGAACGCTATTCCGTAAATTGCTGCATTGCCACAGTGAAGCAGTATCCTTATATTATGATATGGGGATGAATATCGAAATATAAAACTGAATCACCAATAATTTTTAAGGGTATGCTCAATTCAAAAAAGTATGAAGTGGAGTTATTCGCAGTGGAGTTGTGCCTAGTATGGAACCACTTAGTGAGAGAGAAGATCCCATATTTCAGGACGATTCTGAACCTTGCCATCGAGCGCGCTCTGTACGAGATTCTCTTACGTTTTGTTATTTTTAAAAATGTAGTCAACTAGTATCAACTATTTTTCACCGACAGGTTAACATTTTAAATGCGGAATTGGAATTGCTTAGAAGAGTCTGTTTGCAAACCAGATTTTTAAAACTTTTTCAACTTTATAGGACCTGAAGAAGGCAACAGGAAATTAATTGCAAGACCCATACCATCCGGTCTTCAGGGAACGATAGAAATGATCCTCGACTTACCAAGGTGCACGAAACTTCGGTAGCAAAGACGAGATCTAAGATCCTATCCATTTTGTTACGTATACCATTTACCTGACCCAACGATGTATCGGACAAAAAAATTAAAGAAGTCCTGCTGCATGGATGGGAGCATTAAGTTAGAGTCATTGGATGGGGACCAAGTGATATTTGGGAGTTTAAAGTCACCAAGGACAATAAGACGATCAGAATCACTAAGCTGAGACAAAACGGACTGAAGATGGGCAGCGATGGAAGATGGAAGCATATAAGTTGTAAATTCAGAGGACGGTCGGATGTAAGAGCATGATATCAATAAATTAAAAGAACATAGACGAGTTTTAACTACCATAATTTCAATAGTGTTGAGCTCATCGATAGAAAACAGTTGGGAAGGTATGTCGGAATGAACAGCAATTAGGACGCCACCATCTCGGAATACGAGTTTGAGGAATTGAGCCATGTTTCAAGGCAGGCGATAATATTGGAATCAAAAGTTGCACTATCAGCATGTAATTTGGTGAGCTTACTGCACAGGCCACGTACATGATCTTTAGAGGTAGAGAAGAATTCAGTTTTTTGACATAGAAGGTAAATCGGTAGATGGTGTTGGAAGGATTTCGACACGAGGTGCGGACTGTGAAGATCGAGATAGGTTATTGAAAATGTGACAGATAGTGTGTTCGGGCCAGAAAGAGGGTTCTAACACAGTCGTAAGAAATTTCTGCGGGACAAGAAATTTTATAGGATGAAATGCTACGTTTTTCCTTGAGTTAAATTTAATTACAACGAGGCCAGACGCTATTGAAGTTAAGTTTATAGCAGATATAATCACGAAGACGCGAGACGAATATAGATTTTAGAGGAGCGACAGCGAATAGAGTAGAGAGGTCAAGAGGTGTCACATTGTTGTTGGGTGAGGCAGAGGTGGTTTTACCTGAGGGGCAGGTCCGGATGGGATAGCGCTGGCTGTGGAGCCAGTGCAAGCCGATGTGGATAGAACAATTTCAACTTCCATGTTGACAGACGTGTCGACGGCTTCATTAGGGGGCACAGAAACATCAACAACGGGATGATAATTAATATCCGGTTGACAACCTGGGATGACACGGGCGCGTGATGTTCATTACCGTTCTGTTGGACATCCTGGCAGACAGATATACTGTGACAATGCTACAAACTTCGCTAGAACAGCGAACCATCTCAATGATCCCGGGAAATTCCCGTCCTGATTTTATAAACTTTCATTTCATCCCTCCCAGGGATCTACAGTTTGGCGGGCTCTGGGGAGCTGCTGCGAAGAGTTCAAAGGGTCTTTTGCACAAGACTTTCATCAATGCAAGGCTCACATTCGAAGAAATTGGCACTGCTGCAGTTGAAGTCGAGGCAATAGAAATTCGCGAACTTTGTTACCAATATCAACCGATCCAAGTGATCTCGGTGCGATTTCTCCTAGCCATTTCCTGGTTGGGAAATCTCTTCGCGCGTTATCCGAGCGGACAATCCACACACTCAACATCACCAATCTGGAACGACGTGATGACAGCCGCCACACAACAATTTTGGCATCGCCGGACATCAGAGTATCTCAACGTGCTCCGCGCACCGAGCAAGTGGACAGCGTCATCGGCAAATGTTTCCCTCGGCACCATGGTCATTATCCAGGATGACAATGTTCGTTCATATGTGCACTCCAGTGGCATAAAATCATAATCCTACTTGTCCCTAATCCATTTGTACGCCCATCTTGAAATGCTAAAACACTGTTTCCACACTTTGCAAGACTTTGAAACAAACAAAACAATAACATCAAAACAAACAGACTAAAACAAACTTAATTAATTTCGAATGAAATTTTCGAATTTTTAGTATTTTTACTGTACGGGCAGGGCAGTATCTATGGAAGTTGCAAGTTACGTTACCCAGTGAGGGTATGAAAATCGAATGAGCTATTTAGTTCAGCCTAGATCATTTGTGCGACGAAATAATTATTGGCTGGAAGAACAGTAGACAAAGCAACGACGCAAGCAAGTGGCTGATAATTTCTTAATAAAAATGCCTATTAAGGACGAAAGCGGTAAAGCGAAAACGGACAACAGGCGAATATGATGTAAAACGTATGAAGAGATGCTTGGCTTGGGTATTCTTTAATGGGAGTGAGTGAGTATCGCCGCATTTTAATTGATTGAAGGCGAAGAGACATGAAATGATACGCGCATTTATGAATTAAACGTTTTTGGGGATTTGTAAATGCATTATTTCACCGGTTATCAAATTTCCCAATCACGAAATATTTCTTGGTGTTGCTTTGAATGCAAATATTCAATTTTTTAATAGGAGAAAACTCACTCTCACCAGATCCCACTCGTCCTAGTTGGTGCTGTAATCGTTGACGCCATCGCAGAGCTGGTAGCCGTGTTCAACTTGCATTTGACCTTGCCGCAGATACAGTAATCCGATCGGAGCTATCGGGACAGTCGACATCGCTGTCGAATTGATATTGTCTGAAAGTGGAATAAGAGGAGGATACATTTCGGAATTTACGAACATTTGCTACCCACTTGTAAATGCACGTATTGAAAGCCGCACTTCTACTGATTCGCCCTGCAGGTTATGTTTCAGGTGATCTCGTCGCTGCTGTCGTCGCAGTGTATCTCGGCATCGCAGCGGTAACTGTGCTGGACAACTCTGCAACTGGTTATGAATGAGTGGACTGTATAATTTTATATAGGTTTTATTTGATATATTTGATGTAGGTGATTATGTAACATTGGCGGGTTATAACGTGTTTTATATAAATAGCGGGGGATCGAATGCGGCAGTATTATAAAAAAATCGGACGATTTCATCGGAATTTCACTTAATTCATGATAAATCGGGGTCTATCTGGCAAAAACATTTCGTGAATATTGGAGAGGTTGTCCACGTACTTAACATTTACACATATGTACATACATCTTATATCGTACACACCGCAAGACGAACAATTGAATTGATAACCGCTTCGAATGATGGACCGGGGGGAACTGAAAGCTTAGATTAGATAGAACTGCTGCTGCGTGGGCAGCTTAAAGAAGCTTTCGAAGATCGAGAGAACGAAAGCGTGGGCAACAATTCAAGCTCAGCTCTCCCGCAGAAAACGAGAGCGAAAGCTAATGCATGCGATCATGGTACTGCATGGCGGTACTGTTAAATAAACAGTAGAATAATTAGCACAACATTATATACCCACGCGAAAAGAAAAACTTTACATATCGCACGCACTGTCGGCCATTTGGAATGAATGTTATTTTATTACCAGTGTGACCGCCGAATTATCGATCAAATATACCGTCCGACCATCAGAAATATACCAATAAGACCGGTCTCATTTTAAAGATATACATCGATGAATCAATTGTCTAGAAGATTGGTTAAGTTTAGTGACTCCTTTCTTTTAGATCTTTGATAAAATAACGTTTTTTTAACCATTAATGGATTTGATGTGTTTTCTGTATATATGTACATCTCGCTCCCGATTTATATTTTTTACACTACAAAAAGCAAAGCTTCGTTGGGGTAGCTATAAAACTACACCCAGCGACAAAAAAAAAGATGACGGTGACTGAAAAGTTAAAAATTATTGCCTCAGCTGAACAAAATGTCTCCATTCGAAAAATAGCGGATACAACTAAGTTCAATGGAATCTCAGTGCGACGATTTTTGAAAAAAGTTCCTGCACAGTTTGCCGCAAAAAAGGGGAACGCTATTCCGTAAATTTCTGCATTGCCACAGTTCCTTATATTATGATATGGGGATGAATATCGAAATATAAAACTGAATCACCAATAATTTTTAAGGGTATGCTCAATTCAAAAAAGTATGAAGTGGAGTTATTCGCAGTGGAGTTGTGTCTAGTATGGAACCACTTAGTGAGAGAGAAGATCCCATATTTCAGGACGATTCTGAACCTTGCCATCGAGCGCGCTCTGTACGAGATTCTCTGACGTTTTGTTATTTTTAAAAATGTAGTCAACTAGTATCAACTATTTTTCACCGACAGGTTAACATTTTAAAGGCGGAATTGGAATTGCTTAGAAGAGTCTGTTTGCAAACCAGATTTTTAAAACTTCTTCAACTTTATAGGGCCTGAAGAAGGCAACAGGAAATTAATTGCAAGACCCATACCATCCGGTCTTCAGGGAACGATAGAAGTGATCCTCGACTTACCGAGGCGCACGAAACATCGGTAGCAAAGACGAGATCTAAGATCCTATCCATTTTGTTACGTATACCATTTACCTGACCCAACGATGTATCGGACAAAAAAATTAAAGAAGTCCTGCTGCATGGATGGGAGCATTAAGTTAGAGTCATTGGATGGGGACCAAGTGATATTTGGGAGTTTAAAGTCACCAAGGACAATAAGACGATCAGAATCACTAAGCTGAGACAAAACGGACTGAAGATGGGCAGCGATGGAAGATGGAAGCATATAAGTTGTAAATTCAGAGGACGGTCGGATGTAAGAGCATGATATCAATAAATTAAAAGAACATAGACGAGTTTTAACTACCATAATTTCAATAGTGTTGAGCTCATCGATAGAAAACAGTTGGGAAGGTATGTCGGAATGAACAGCAATTAGGACGCCACCATCTCGGAATACGAGTTTGAGGAATTGAGCCATGTTTCAAGGCAGGCGATAATATTGGAATCAAAAGTTGCACTATCAGCATGTAATTTGGTGAGCTTACTGCACAGGCCACGTACATTCTGATAAGTGATCTTTAGAGGTAGAGAAGAATTCAGTTTTTTGACATAGAAGGTAAATCGGTAGATGGTGTTGGAAGGATTTCGACACGAGGTGCGGACTGTGAAGATCGAGATAGGTTATTGAAAATGTGACAGATAGTGTGTTCGGGCCAGAAAGAGGGTTCTAACACAGTCGTAAGAAATTTCTGCGGGACAAGAAATTTTATAGGATGAAATGCTACGTTTTTCCTTGAGTTAAATTTAATTACAACGAGGCCAGACGCTATTGAAGTTAAGTTTATAGCAGATATAATCACGAAGACGCGAGACGAATATAGATTTTAGAGGAGCGACAGCGAATAGAGTAGAGAGGTCAAGAGGTGTCACATTGTTGTTGGGTGAGGCAGAGGTGGTTTTACCTGAGGGGCAGGTCCGGATGGGATAGCGCTGGCTGTGGAGCCAGTGCAAGCCGATGTGGATAGAACAATTTCAACTTCCATGTTGACAGACGTGTCGACGGCTTCATTAGGGGGCACAGAAACATCAACAACGGGATGATAATTAATATCCGGTTGACAACCTGGGATGACACGGGCGCGTGATGTTCATTACCGTTCTGTTGGACATCCTGGCAGACAGATATACTGTGACAATGCTACAAACTTCGCTAGAACAGCGAACCATCTCAATGATCCCGGGAAATTCCCGTCCTGATTTTATAAACTTTCATTTCATCCCTCCCAGGGATCTACAGTTTGGCGGGCTCTGGGGAGCTGCTGCGAAGAGTTCAAAGGGTCTTTTGCACAAGACTTTCATCAATGCAAGGCTCACATTCGAAGAAATTGGCACTGCTGCAGTTGAAGTCGAGGCAATAGAAATTCGCGAACTTTGTTACCAATATCAACCGATCCAAGTGATCTCGGTGCGATTTCTCCTAGCCATTTCCTGGTTGGGAAATCTCTTCGCGCGTTATCCGAGCGGACAATCCACACACTCAACATCACCAATCTGGAACGACGTGATGACAGCCGCCACACAACAATTTTGGCATCGCCGGACATCAGAGTATCTCAACGTGCTCCGCGCACCGAGCAAGTGGACAGCGTCATCGGCAAATGTTTCCCTCGGCACCATGGTCATTATCCAGGATGACAATGTTCGTTCATATGTGCACTCCAGTGGCATAAAATCATAATCCTACTTGTCCCTAATCCATTTGTACGCCCATCTTGAAATGCTAAAACACTGTTTCCACACTTTGCAAGACTTTGAAACAAACAAAACAATAACATCAAAACAAACAGACTAAAACAAACTTAATTAATTTCGAATGAAATTTTCGAATTTTTAGTATTTTTACTGTACGGGCAGGGCAGTATCTATGGAAGTTGCAAGTTACGTTACCCAGTGAGGGTATGAAAATCGAATGAGCTATTTAGTTCAGCCTAGATCATTTGTGCGACGAAATAATTATTGGCTGGAAGAACAGTAGACAAAGCAACGACGCAAGCAAGTGGCTGATAATTTCTTAATAAAAATGCCTATTAAGGACGAAAGCGGTAAAGCGAAAACGGACAACAGGCGAATATGATGTAAAACGTATGAAGAGATGCTTGGCTTGGGTATTCTTTAATGGGAGTGAGTGAGTATCGCCGCATTTTAATTGATTGAAGGCGAAGAGACATGAAATGATACGCGCATTTATGAATTAAACGTTTTTGGGGATTTGTAAATGCATTATTTCACCGGTTATCAAATTTCCCAATCACGAAATATTTCTTGGTGTTGCTTTGAATGCAAATATTCAATTTTTTAATAGGAGAAAACTCACTCTCACCAGATCCCACTCGTCCTAGTTGGTGCTGTAATCGTTGACGCCATCGCAGAGCTGGTAGCCGTGTTCAACTTACATTTGACCTTGCCGCAGATACAGTAATCCGATCGGAGCTATCGGGACAGTCGACATCGCTGTCGAATTGATATTGTCTGAAAGTGGAATAAGAGGAGGATACATTTCGGAATTTACGAACATTTGCTACCCACTTGTAAATGCACGTATTGAAAGCCGCACTTCTACTGATTCGCCCTGCAGGTTATGTTTCAGGTGATCTCGTCGCTGCTGTCGTCGCAGTGTATCTCGGCATCGCAGCGGTAACTGTGCTGGACAACTCTGCAACTGGTTATGAATGAGTGGACTGTATAATTTTATATAGGTTTTATTTGATATATTTGATGTAGGTGATTATGTAACATTGGCGGGTTACAACGTGTTTTATATAAATAGCGGGCGGATCGAATGCGGCAGTATTATAAAAAAAACGGACGATTTCATCGGAATTTCACTTAATTCATGATAAATCGGGGTCTATCTGGCAAAAACATTTCGTGAATATTGGAGAGGTTGTCCACGTACTTAACATTTACACATATGTACATACATCTTATATCGTACACACCGCAAGACGAACAATTGAATTGATAACCGCTTCGAATGATGGACCGGGGGGAACTGAAAGCTTAGATTAGATAGAACTGCTGCTGCGTGGGCAGCTTAAAGAAGCTTTCGAAGATCGAGAGAACGAAAGCGTGGGCAACAATTCAAGCTCAGCTCTCCCGCAGAAAACGAGAGCGAAAGCTAATGCACGCGATCATGGTACTGCATGGCGGTACTGTTAAATAAACAGTAGAATAATTAGCACAACATTATATACCCACGCGAAAAGAAAAACTTTACATATCGCACGCACTGTCGGCCATTTGGAATGAATGTTATTTTATTACCAGTGTGACCGCCGAATTATCGATCAAATATACCGTCCGACCATCAGAAATATACCAATAAGACCGGTCTCATTTTAAAGATATACATCGATGAATCAATTGTCTAGAAGATTGGTTAAGTTTAGTGACTCCTTTCTTTTAGATCTTTGATAAAATAACGTTTTTTTAACCATTAATGGATTTGATGTGTTTTCTGTATATATGTACATCTCGCTCCCGATTTATATTTTTTACACTACAAAAAGCAAAGCTTCGTTGGGGTAGCTATAAAACTACACCCAGCGACAAAAAAAAAGATGACGGTGACTGAAAAGTTAAAAATTATTGCCTCAGCTGAACAAAATGTCTCCATTCGAAAAATAGCGGATACAACTAAGTTCAATGGAATCTCAGTGCGACGATTTTTGAAAAAAGTTCCTGCACAGTTTGCCGCAAAAAAGGGGAACGCTATTCCGTAAATTTCTGCATTGCCACAGTTCCTTATATTATGATATGGGGATGAATATCGAAATATAAAACTGAATCACCAATAATTTTTAAGGGTATGCTCAATTCAAAAAAGTATGAAGTGGAGTTATTCGCAGTGGAGTTGTGTCTAGTATGGAACCACTTAGTGAGAGAGAAGATCCCATATTTCAGGACGATTCTGAACCTTGCCATCGAGCGCGCTCTGTACGAGATTCTCTGACGTTTTGTTATTTTTAAAAATGTAGTCAACTAGTATCAACTATTTTTCACCGACAGGTTAACATTTTAAAGGCGGAATTGGAATTGCTTAGAAGAGTCTGTTTGCAAACCAGATTTTTAAAACTTCTTCAACTTTATAGGGCCTGAAGAAGGCAACAGGAAATTAATTGCAAGACCCATACCATCCGGTCTTCAGGGAACGATAGAAGTGATCCTCGACTTACCGAGGCGCACGAAACATCGGTAGCAAAGACGAGATCTAAGATCCTATCCATTTTGTTACGTATACCATTTACCTGACCCAACGATGTATCGGACAAAAAAATTAAAGAAGTCCTGCTGCATGGATGGGAGCATTAAGTTAGAGTCATTGGATGGGGACCAAGTGATATTTGGGAGTTTAAAGTCACCAAGGACAATAAGACGATCAGAATCACTAAGCTGAGACAAAACGGACTGAAGATGGGCAGCGATGGAAGATGGAAGCATATAAGTTGTAAATTCAGAGGACGGTCGGATGTAAGAGCATGATATCAATAAATTAAAAGAACATAGACGAGTTTTAACTACCATAATTTCAATAGTGTTGAGCTCATCGATAGAAAACAGTTGGGAAGGTATGTCGGAATGAACAGCAATTAGGACGCCACCATCTCGGAATACGAGTTTGAGGAATTGAGCCATGTTTCAAGGCAGGCGATAATATTGGAATCAAAAGTTGCACTATCAGCATGTAATTTGGTGAGCTTACTGCACAGGCCACGTACATTCTGATAAGTGATCTTTAGAGGTAGAGAAGAATTCAGTTTTTTGACATAGAAGGTAAATCGGTAGATGGTGTTGGAAGGATTTCGACACGAGGTGCGGACTGTGAAGATCGAGATAGGTTATTGAAAATGTGACAGATAGTGTGTTCGGGCCAGAAAGAGGGTTCTAACACAGTCGTAAGAAATTTCTGCGGGACAAGAAATTTTATAGGATGAAATGCTACGTTTTTCCTTGAGTTAAATTTAATTACAACGAGGCCAGACGCTATTGAAGTTAAGTTTATAGCAGATATAATCACGAAGACGCGAGACGAATATAGATTTTAGAGGAGCGACAGCGAATAGAGTAGAGAGGTCAAGAGGTGTCACATTGTTGTTGGGTGAGGCAGAGGTGGTTTTACCTGAGGGGCAGGTCCGGATGGGATAGCGCTGGCTGTGGAGCCAGTGCAAGCCGATGTGGATAGAACAATTTCAACTTCCATGTTGACAGACGTGTCGACGGCTTCATTAGGGGGCACAGAAACATCAACAACGGGATGATAATTAATATCCGGTTGACAACCTGGGATGACACGGGCGCGTGATGTTCATTACCGTTCTGTTGGACATCCTGGCAGACAGATATACTGTGACAATGCTACAAACTTCGCTAGAACAGCGAACCATCTCAATGATCCCGGGAAATTCCCGTCCTGATTTTATAAACTTTCATTTCATCCCTCCCAGGGATCTACAGTTTGGCGGGCTCTGGGGAGCTGCTGCGAAGAGTTCAAAGGGTCTTTTGCACAAGACTTTCATCAATGCAAGGCTCACATTCGAAGAAATTGGCACTGCTGCAGTTGAAGTCGAGGCAATAGAAATTCGCGAACTTTGTTACCAATATCAACCGATCCAAGTGATCTCGGTGCGATTTCTCCTAGCCATTTCCTGGTTGGGAAATCTCTTCGCGCGTTATCCGAGCGGACAATCCACACACTCAACATCACCAATCTGGAACGACGTGATGACAGCCGCCACACAACAATTTTGGCATCGCCGGACATCAGAGTATCTCAACGTGCTCCGCGCACCGAGCAAGTGGACAGCGTCATCGGCAAATGTTTCCCTCGGCAACATGGTCATTATCCAGGATGACAATGTTCGTTCATATGTGCACTCCAGTGGCATAAAATCATAATCCTACTTGTCCCTAATCCATTTGTACGCCCATCTTGAAATGCTAAAACACTGTTTCCACACTTTGCAAGACTTTGAAACAAACAAAACAATAACATCAAAACAAACAGACTAAAACAAACTTAATTAATTTCGAATGAAATTTTCGAATTTTTAGTATTTTTACTGTACGGGCAGGGCAGTATCTATGGAAGTTGCAAGTTACGTTACCCAGTGAGGGTATGAAAATCGAATGAGCTATTTAGTTCAGCCTAGATCATTTGTGCGACGAAATAATTATTGGCTGGAAGAACAGTAGACAAAGCAACGACGCAAGCAAGTGGCTGATAATTTCTTAATAAAAATGCCTATTAAGGACGAAAGCGGTAAAGCGAAAACGGACAACAGGCGAATATGATGTAAAACGTATGAAGAGATGCTTGGCTTGGGTATTCTTTAATGGGAGTGAGTGAGTATCGCCGCATTTTAATTGATTGAAGGCGAAGAGACATGAAATGATACGCGCATTTATGAATTAAACGTTTTTGGGGATTTGTAAATGCATTATTTCACCGGTTATCAAATTTCCCAATCACGAAATATTTCTTGGTGTTGCTTTGAATGCAAATATTCAATTTTTTAATAGGAGAAAACTCACTCTCACCAGATCCCACTCGTCCTAGTTGGTGCTGTAATCGTTGACGCCATCGCAGAGCTGGTAGCCGTGTTCAACTTGCATTTGACCTTGCCGCAGATACAGTAATCCGATCGGAGCTATCGGGACAGTCGACATCGCTGTCGAATTGATATTGTCTGAAAGTGGAATAAGAGGAGGATACATTTCGGAATTTACGAACATTTGCTACCCACTTGTAAATGCACGTATTGAAAGCCGCACTTCTACTGATTCGCCCTGCAGGTTATGTTTCAGGTGATCTCGTCGCTGCTGTCGTCGCAGTGTATCTCGGCATCGCAGCGGTAACTGTGCTGGACAACTCTGCAACTGGTTATGAATGAGTGGACTGTATAATTTTATATAGGTTTTATTTGATATATTTGATGTAGGTGATTATGTAACATTGGCGGGTTACAACGTGTTTTATATAAATAGCGGGCGGATCGAATGCGGCAGTATTATAAAAAAACGGACGATTTCATCGGAATTTCACTTAATTCATGATAAATCGGGGTCTATCTGGCAAAAACATTTCGTGAATATTGGAGAGGTTGTCCACGTACTTAACATTTACACATATGTACATACATCTTATATCGTACACACCGCAAGACGAACAATTGAATTGATAACCGCTTCGAATGATGGACCGGGGGGAACTGAAAGCTTAGATTAGATAGAACTGCTGCTGCGTGGGCAGCTTAAAGAAGCTTTCGAAGATCGAGAGAACGAAAGCGTGGGCAACAATTCAAGCTCAGCTCTCCCGCAGAAAACGAGAGCGAAAGCTAATGCACGCGATCATGGTACTGCATGGCGGTACTGTTAAATAAACAGTAGAATAATTAGCACAACATTATATACCCACGCGAAAAGAAAAACTTTACATATCGCACGCACTGTCGGCCATTTGGAATGAATGTTATTTTATTACCAGTGTGACCGCCGAATTATCGATCAAATATACCGTCCGACCATCAGAAATATACCAATAAGACCGGTCTCATTTTAAAGATATACATCGATGAATCAATTGTCTAGAAGATTGGTTAAGTTTAGTGACTCCTTTCTTTTAGATCTTTGATAAAATAACGTTTTTTTAACCATTAATGGATTTGATGTGTTTTCTGTATATATGTACATCTCGCTCCCGATTTATATTTTTTACACTACAAAAAGCAAAGCTTCGTTGGGGTAGCTATAAAACTACACCCAGCGACAAAAAAAAAGATGACGGTGACTGAAAAGTTAAAAATTATTGCCTCAGCTGAACAAAATGTCTCCATTCGAAAAATAGCGGATACAACTAAGTTCAATGGAATCTCAGTGCGACGATTTTTGAAAAAAGTTCCTGCACAGTTTGCCGCAAAAAAGGGGAACGCTATTCCGTAAATTTCTGCATTGCCACAGTTCCTTATATTATGATATGGGGATGAATATCGAAATATAAAACTGAATCACCAATAATTTTTAAGGGTATGCTCAATTCAAAAAAGTATGAAGTGGAGTTATTCGCAGTGGAGTTGTGTCTAGTATGGAACCACTTAGTGAGAGAGAAGATCCCATATTTCAGGACGATTCTGAACCTTGCCATCGAGCGCGCTCTGTACGAGATTCTCTGACGTTTTGTTATTTTTAAAAATGTAGTCAACTAGTATCAACTATTTTTCACCGACAGGTTAACATTTTAAAGGCGGAATTGGAATTGCTTAGAAGAGTCTGTTTGCAAACCAGATTTTTAAAACTTCTTCAACTTTATAGGGCCTGAAGAAGGCAACAGGAAATTAATTGCAAGACCCATACCATCCGGTCTTCAGGGAACGATAGAAGTGATCCTCGACTTACCGAGGCGCACGAAACATCGGTAGCAAAGACGAGATCTAAGATCCTATCCATTTTGTTACGTATACCATTTACCTGACCCAACGATGTATCGGACAAAAAAATTAAAGAAGTCCTGCTGCATGGATGGGAGCATTAAGTTAGAGTCATTGGATGGAGACCAAGTGATATTTGGGAGTTTAAAGTCACCAAGGACAATAAGACGATCAGAATCACTAAGCTGAGACAAAACGGACTGAAGATGGGCAGCGATGGAAGATGGAAGCATATAAGTTGTAAATTCAGAGGACGGTGGGATGTAAGAGCATGATATCAATAAATTAAAAGAACACAGACGAATTTTAACTACCATAATTTCAATATTGTTGAGCTCATCGATGGAAAACAGTTGGGAAGTTATGTCGGAATGAACAGCAATTAGGACGCCGCCATCTCGGAATACGAGTTTGAGGAATTGAGCCATGTTTCAAGGAAGGCGATAATATTGGAATCAAAAGTTGCACTATCAGCATGTAATTTGGTGAGCTTACTGCACAGGCCACGTACATTCTGATAAGTGATCTTTAGAGGTAGAGAAGAATTCAGTTTTTTGACATAGAAGGTAAATCGGTAGATGGTGTTGAAAGGATTTCGACACGAGGTGCGGACTGTGAAGATCGAGATCGGTTATTGAAAATGTGACAGATAGTGTGTTCGGGCCAGAAAGAGGGTTCTAACACAGTCGTAAGAAATTTCTGCGGGACAAGAAATTTTATAGGAAGAAATGCTACGTTTTTCCTTGAGTTAAATTTAATTACAACGAGGCCAGACGCTATTAAAGTTAAGTTTATAGCAGATATAATCACGAAGACGCGAGACGAATATAGATTTTAGAGGAGCGACAGCGAATAGAGTAGAGAGGTCAAGAGGTGTCACATTGTTGTTGGGTGAGGCAGAGGTGGTTTTACCTGAGGGGCAGGTCCGGATGGGATAGCGCTGGCTGCGGAGCCAGTGCAAGCCGATGTGGATAGAACAATTTCAACTTCCATGTTGACAGACGTGTCGACGGCTTCATTAGGAGGCACAGAAACATCAACAACGGGATGATAATTAATATCCGGTTGACAACCTGGGATGACACGGGCGCGTGATGTTCATTACCGTTCTGTTGGACATCCTGGCAGACAGATATACTGTGACAATGCTACAAACTTCGCTAGAACAGCGAACCATCTCAATGATCCCGGGAAATTCCCGTCCTGATTTTATAAACTTTCATTTCATCCCTCCCAGGGATCTACAGTTTGGCGGGCTCTGGGGAGCTGCTGCGAAGAGTTCAAAGGGTCTTTTGCATAAGACTTTCATCAATGCAAGGCTCACATTCGAAGAACTTGGCACTGCTGCAGTTGAAGTCGAGGCAATAGAAATTCGCGAACTTTGTTACCAATATCAACCGATCCAAGTGATCTCGGTGCGATTTCTCCTAGCCATTTCCTGGTTGGGAAATCTCTTCGCGCGTTATCCGAGCGGACAATCCACACACTCAACCTCACCAATCTGGAACGACGTGATGACAGCCATCAAACAACAATTTTGGCATCGCTGGACATCAGAGTATCTCAACGAGCTCCACGCACGGACAGCGTCATCGGCAAATGTTTCCCTCGGCAACATGGTCATTATCCAGGATGACAATGTTCGTTCATATGTGCACTCCAGTGGCATAAAATCATAATCCTACTTGTTCCTAATCCATTTGTACGCCCATCTTGAAATGCTAAAACACTGTTTCCACACTTTGCAAGACTTTGAAACAAACAAAACAATAACATCAAAACAAACAGACTAAAACAAACTTAATTAATTTCGAATGAAATTTTCGAATTTTTAGTATTTTTACTGTACGGGCAGGGCAGTATCTATGGAAGTTGCAAGTTACGTTACCCAGTGAGGGTATGAAAATCGAATGAGCTATTTAGTTCAGCCTAGATCATTTGTGCGACGAAATAATTATTGGGTGGAAGAACAGTAGACAAAGCAACGACGCAAGCAAGTGGCTGATAATTTCTTAATAAAAATGCCTATTAAGGACGAAAGCGGTAAAGCGAAAACGGACAACAGGCGAATATGATGTAAAACGTATGAAGAGATGCTTGGCTTGGGTATTCTTTAATGGGAGTGAGTGAGTATCGCCGCATTTTAATTGATTGAAGGCGAAGAGACATGAAATGATACGCGCATTTATGAATTAAACGTTTTTGGGGATTTGTAAATGCATTATTTCACCGGTTATCAAATTTCCCAATCACGAAATATTTCTTGGTGTTGCTTTGAATGCAAATATTCAATTTTTTAATAGGAGAAAACTCACTCTCACCAGATCCCACTCGTCCTAGTTGGTGCTGTAATCGTTGACGCCATCGCAGAGCTGGTAGCCGTGTTCAACTTGCATTTGACCTTGCCGCAGATACAGTAATCCGATCGGAGCTATCGGGACAGTCGACATCGCTGTCGAATTGATATTGTCTGAAAGTGGAATAAGAGGAGGATACATTTCGGAATTTACGAACATTTGCTACCCACTTGTAAATGCACGTATTGAAAGCCGCACTTCTACTGATTCGCCCTGCAGGTTATGTTTCAGGTGATCTCGTCGCTGCTGTCGTCGCAGTGTATCTCGGCATCGCAGCGGTAACTGTGCTGGACAACTCTGCAACTGGTTATGAATGAGTGGACTGTATAATTTTATATAGGTTTTATTTGATATATTTGATGTAGGTGATTATGTAACATTGGCGGGTTACAACGTGTTTTATATAAATAGCGGGCGGATCGAATGCGGCAGTATTATAAAAAAAACGGACGATTTCATCGGAATTTCACTTAATTCATGATAAATCGGGGTCTATCTGGCAAAAACATTTCGTGAATATTGGAGAGGTTGTCCACGTACTTAACATTTACACATATGTACATACATCTTATATCGTACACACCGCAAGACGAACAATTGAATTGATAACCGCTTCGAATGATGGACCGGGGGGAACTGAAAGCTTAGATTAGATAGAACTGCTGCTGCGTGGGCAGCTTAAAGAAGCTTTCGAAGATCGAGAGAACGAAAGCGTGGGCAACAATTCAAGCTCAGCTCTCCCGCAGAAAACGAGAGCGAAAGCTAATGCACGCGATCATGGTACTGCATGGCGGTACTGTTAAATAAACAGTAGAATAATTAGCACAACATTATATACCCACGCGAAAAGAAAAACTTTACATATCGCACGCACTGTCGGCCATTTGGAATGAATGTTATTTTATTACCAGTGTGACCGCCGAATTATCGATCAAATATACCGTCCGACCATCAGAAATATACCAATAAGACCGGTCTCATTTTAAAGATATACATCGATGAATCAATTGTCTAGAAGATTGGTTAAGTTTAGTGACTCCTTTCTTTTAGATCTTTGATAAAATAACGTTTTTTTAACCATTAATGGATTTGATGTGTTTTCTGTATATATGTACATCTCGCTCCCGATTTATATTTTTTACACTACAAAAAGCAAAGCTTCGTTGGGGTAGCTATAAAACTACACCCAGCGACAAAAAAAAAGATGACGGTGACTGAAAAGTTAAAAATTATTGCCTCAGCTGAACAAAATGTCTCCATTCGAAAAATAGCGGATACAACTAAGTTCAATGGAATCTCAGTGCGACGATTTTTGAAAAAAGTTCCTGCACAGTTTGCCGCAAAAAAGGGGAACGCTATTCCGTAAATTTCTGCATTGCCACAGTTCCTTATATTATGATATGGGGATGAATATCGAAATATAAAACTGAATCACCAATAATTTTTAAGGGTATGCTCAATTCAAAAAAGTATGAAGTGGAGTTATTCGCAGTGGAGTTGTGTCTAGTATGGAACCACTTAGTGAGAGAGAAGATCCCATATTTCAGGACGATTCTGAACCTTGCCATCGAGCGCGCTCTGTACGAGATTCTCTGACGTTTTGTTATTTTTAAAAATGTAGTCAACTAGTATCAACTATTTTTCACCGACAGGTTAACATTTTAAAGGCGGAATTGGAATTGCTTAGAAGAGTCTGTTTGCAAACCAGATTTTTAAAACTTCTTCAACTTTATAGGGCCTGAAGAAGGCAACAGGAAATTAATTGCAAGACCCATACCATCCGGTCTTCAGGGAACGATAGAAGTGATCCTCGACTTACCGAGGCGCACGAAACATCGGTAGCAAAGACGAGATCTAAGATCCTATCCATTTTGTTACGTATACCATTTACCTGACCCAACGATGTATCGGACAAAAAAATTAAAGAAGTCCTGCTGCATGGATGGGAGCATTAAGTTAGAGTCATTGGATGGAGACCAAGTGATATTTGGGAGTTTAAAGTCACCAAGGACAATAAGACGATCAGAATCACTAAGCTGAGACAAAACGGACTGAAGATGGGCAGCGATGGAAGATGGAAGCATATAAGTTGTAAATTCAGAGGACGGTGGGATGTAAGAGCATGATATCAATAAATTAAAAGAACACAGACGAATTTTAACTACCATAATTTCAATATTGTTGAGCTCATCGATGGAAAACAGTTGGGAAGTTATGTCGGAATGAACAGCAATTAGGACGCCGCCATCTCGGAATACGAGTTTGAGGAATTGAGCCATGTTTCAAGGAAGGCGATAATATTGGAATCAAAAGTTGCACTATCAGCATGTAATTTGGTGAGCTTACTGCACAGGCCACGTACATTCTGATAAGTGATCTTTAGAGGTAGAGAAGAATTCAGTTTTTTGACATAGAAGGTAAATCGGTAGATGGTGTTGAAAGGATTTCGACACGAGGTGCGGACTGTGAAGATCGAGATCGGTTATTGAAAATGTGACAGATAGTGTGTTCGGGCCAGAAAGAGGGTTCTAACACAGTCGTAAGAAATTTCTGCGGGACAAGAAATTTTATAGGAAGAAATGCTACGTTTTTCCTTGAGTTAAATTTAATTACAACGAGGCCAGACGCTATTAAAGTTAAGTTTATAGCAGATATAATCACGAAGACGCGAGACGAATATAGATTTTAGAGGAGCGACAGCGAATAGAGTAGAGAGGTCAAGAGGTGTCACATTGTTGTTGGGTGAGGCAGAGGTGGTTTTACCTGAGGGGCAGGTCCGGATGGGATAGCGCTGGCTGCGGAGCCAGTGCAAGCCGATGTGGATAGAACAATTTCAACTTCCATGTTGACAGACGTGTCGACGGCTTCATTAGGAGGCACAGAAACATCAACAACGGGATGATAATTAATATCCGGTTGACAACCTGGGATGACACGGGCGCGTGATGTTCATTACCGTTCTGTTGGACATCCTGGCAGACAGATATACTGTGACAATGCTACAAACTTCGCTAGAACAGCGAACCATCTCAATGATCCCGGGAAATTCCCGTCCTGATTTTATAAACTTTCATTTCATCCCTCCCAGGGATCTACAGTTTGGCGGGCTCTGGGGAGCTGCTGCGAAGAGTTCAAAGGGTCTTTTGCATAAGACTTTCATCAATGCAAGGCTCACATTCGAAGAACTTGGCACTGCTGCAGTTGAAGTCGAGGCAATAGAAATTCGCGAACTTTGTTACCAATATCAACCGATCCAAGTGATCTCGGTGCGATTTCTCCTAGCCATTTCCTGGTTGGGAAATCTCTTCGCGCGTTATCCGAGCGGACAATCCACACACTCAACCTCACCAATCTGGAACGACGTGATGACAGCCATCAAACAACAATTTTGGCATCGCTGGACATCAGAGTATCTCAACGAGCTCCACGCACGGACAGCGTCATCGGCAAATGTTTCCCTCGGCAACATGGTCATTATCCAGGATGACAATGTTCGTTCATATGTGCACTCCAGTGGCATAAAATCATAATCCTACTTGTTCCTAATCCATTTGTACGCCCATCTTGAAATGCTAAAACACTGTTTCCACACTTTGCAAGACTTTGAAACAAACAAAACAATAACATCAAAACAAACAGACTAAAACAAACTTAATTAATTTCGAATGAAATTTTCGAATTTTTAGTATTTTTACTGTACGGGCAGGGCAGTATCTATGGAAGTTGCAAGTTACGTTACCCAGTGAGGGTATGAAAATCGAATGAGCTATTTAGTTCAGCCTAGATCATTTGTGAGACGAAATAATTATTGGCTGGAAGAACAGTAGACAAAGCAACGACGCAAGCAAGTGGCTGATAATTTCTTAATAAAAATGCCTATTAAGGACGAAAGCGGTAAAGCGAAAACGGACAACAGGCGAATATGATGTAAAACGTATGAAGAGATGCTTGGCTTGGGTATTCTTTAATGGGAGTGAGTGAGTATCGCCGCATTTTAATTGATTGAAGGCGAAGAGACATGAAATGATACGCGCATTTATGAATTAAACGTTTTTGGGGATTTGTAAATGCATTATTTCACCGGTTATCAAATTTCCCAATCACGAAATATTTCTTGGTGTTGCTTTGAATGCAAATATTCAATTTTTTAATAGGAGAAAACTCACTCTCACCAGATCCCACTCGTCCTAGTTGGTGCTGTAATCGTTGACGCCATCGCAGAGCTGGTAGCCGTGTTCAACTTGCATTTGACCTTGCCGCAGATACAGTAATCCGATCGGAGCTATCGGGACAGTCGACATCGCTGTCGAATTGATATTGTCTGAAAGTGGAATAAGAGGAGGATACATTTCGGAATTTACGAACATTTGCTACCCACTTGTAAATGCACGTATTGAAAGCCGCACTTCTACTGATTCGCCCTGCAGGTTATGTTTCAGGTGATCTCGTCGCTGCTGTCGTCGCAGTGTATCTCGGCATCGCAGCGGTAACTGTGCTGGACAACTCTGCAACTGGTTATGAATGAGTGGACTGTATAATTTTATATAGGTTTTATTTGATATATTTGATGTAGGTGATTATGTAACATTGGCGGGTTATAACGTGTTTTATATAAATAGCGGGGGGATCGAATGCGGCAGTATTATAAAAAAATCGGACGATTTCATCGGAATTTCACTTAATTCATGATAAATCGGGGTCTATCTGGCAAAAACATTTCGTGAATATTGGAGAGGTTGTCCACGTACTTAACATTTACACATATGTACATACATCTTATATCGTACACACCGCAAGACGAACAATTGAATTGATAACCGCTTCGAATGATGGACCGGGGGGAACTGAAAGCTTAGATTAGATAGAACTGCTGCTGCGTGGGCAGCTTAAAGAAGCTTTCGAAGATCGAGAGAACGAAAGCGTGGGCAACAATTCAAGCTCAGCTCTCCCGCAGAAAACGAGAGCGAAAGCTAATGCACGCGATCATGGTACTGCATGGCGGTACTGTTAAATAAACAGTAGAATAATTAGCACAACATTATATACCCACGCGAAAAGAAAAACTTTACATATCGCACGCACTGTCGGCCATTTGGAATGAATGTTATTTTATTACCAGTGTGACCGCCGAATTATCGATCAAATATACCGTCCGACCATCAGAAATATACCAATAAGACCGGTCTCATTTTAAAGATATACATCGATGAATCAATTGTCTAGAAGATTGGTTAAGTTTAGTGACTCCTTTCTTTTAGATCTTTGATAAAATAACGTTTTTTTAACCATTAATGGATTTGATGTGTTTTCTGTATATATGTACATCTCGCTCCCGATTTATATTTTTTACACTACAAAAAGCAAAGCTTCGTTGGGGTAGCTATAAAACTACACCCAGCGACAAAAAAAAAGATGACGGTGACTGAAAAGTTAAAAATTATTGCCTCAGCTGAACAAAATGTCTCCATTCGAAAAATAGCGGATACAACTAAGTTCAATGGAATCTCAGTGCGACGATTTTTGAAAAAAGTTCCTGCACAGTTTGCCGCAAAAAAGGGGAACGCTATTCCGTAAATTTCTGCATTGCCACAGTTCCTTATATTATGATATGGGGATGAATATCGAAATATAAAACTGAATCACCAATAATTTTTAAGGGTATGCTCAATTCAAAAAAGTATGAAGTGGAGTTATTCGCAGTGGAGTTGTGTCTAGTATGGAACCACTTAGTGAGAGAGAAGATCCCATATTTCAGGACGATTCTGAACCTTGCCATCGAGCGCGCTCTGTACGAGATTCTCTGACGTTTTGTTATTTTTAAAAATGTAGTCAACTAGTATCAACTATTTTTCACCGACAGGTTAACATTTTAAAGGCGGAATTGGAATTGCTTAGAAGAGTCTGTTTGCAAACCAGATTTTTAAAACTTCTTCAACTTTATAGGGCCTGAAGAAGGCAACAGGAAATTAATTGCAAGACCCATACCATCCGGTCTTCAGGGAACGATAGAAGTGATCCTCGACTTACCGAGGCGCACGAAACATCGGTAGCAAAGACGAGATCTAAGATCCTATCCATTTTGTTACGTATACCATTTACCTGACCCAACGATGTATCGGACAAAAAAATTAAAGAAGTCCTGCTGCATGGATGGGAGCATTAAGTTAGAGTCATTGGATGGAGACCAAGTGATATTTGGGAGTTTAAAGTCACCAAGGACAATAAGACGATCAGAATCACTAAGCTGAGACAAAACGGACTGAAGATGGGCAGCGATGGAAGATGGAAGCATATAAGTTGTAAATTCAGAGGACGGTGGGATGTAAGAGCATGATATCAATAAATTAAAAGAACACAGACGAATTTTAACTACCATAATTTCAATATTGTTGAGCTCATCGATGGAAAACAGTTGGGAAGTTATGTCGGAATGAACAGCAATTAGGACGCCGCCATCTCGGAATACGAGTTTGAGGAATTGAGCCATGTTTCAAGGAAGGCGATAATATTGGAATCAAAAGTTGCACTATCAGCATGTAATTTGGTGAGCTTACTGCACAGGCCACGTACATTCTGATAAGTGATCTTTAGAGGTAGAGAAGAATTCAGTTTTTTGACATAGAAGGTAAATCGGTAGATGGTGTTGGAAGGATTTCGACACGAGGTGCGGACTGTGAAGATCGAGATCGGTTATTGAAAATGTGACAGATAGTGTGTTCGGGCCAGAAAGAGGGTTCTAACACAGTCGTAAGAAATTTCTGCGGGACAAGAAATTTTATAGGAAGAAATGCTACGTTTTTCCTTGAGTTAAATTTAATTACAACGAGGCCAGACGCTATTAAAGTTAAGTTTATAGCAGATATAATCACGAAGACGCGAGACGAATATAGATTTTAGAGGAGCGACAGCGAATAGAGTAGAGAGGTCAAGAGGTGTCACATTGTTGTTGGGTGAGGCAGAGGTGGTTTTACCTGAGGGGCAGGTCCGGATGGGATAGCGCTGGCTGCGGAGCCAGTGCAAGCCGATGTGGATAGAACAATTTCAACTTCCATGTTGACAGACGTGTCGACGGCTTCATTAGGAGGCACAGAAACATCAACAACGGGATGATAATTAATATCCGGTTGACAACCTGGGATGACACGGGCGCGTGATGTTCATTACCGTTCTGTTGGACATCCTGGCAGACAGATATACTGTGACAATGCTACAAACTTCGCTAGAACAGCGAACCATCTCAATGATCCCGGGAAATTCCCGTCCTGATTTTATAAACTTTCATTTCATCCCTCCCAGGGATCTACAGTTTGGCGGGCTCTGGGGAGCTGCTGCGAAGAGTTCAAAGGGTCTTTTGCATAAGACTTTCATCAATGCAAGGCTCACATTCGAAGAACTTGGCACTGCTGCAGTTGAAGTCGAGGCAATAGAAATTCGCGAACTTTGTTACCAATATCAACCGATCCAAGTGATCTCGGTGCGATTTCTCCTAGCCATTTCCTGGTTGGGAAATCTCTTCGCGCGTTATCCGAGCGGACAATCCACACACTCAACCTCACCAATCTGGAACGATGTGATGACAGCCATCAAACAACAATTTTGGCATCGCTGGACATCAGAGTATCTCAACGAGCTCCACGCACGGACAGCGTCATCGGCAAATGTTTCCCTCGGCAACATGGTCATTATCCAGGATGACAATGTTCGTTCATATGTGCACTCCAGTGGCATAAAATCATAATCCTACTTGTTCCTAATCCATTTGTACGCCCATCTTGAAATGCTAAAACACTGTTTCCACACTTTGCAAGACTTTGAAACAAACAAAACAATAACATCAAAACAAAAAGACTAAAACAAACTTAATTAATTTCGAATGAAATTTTCGAATTTTTATTATTTTTACTGTACGGGCAGGGCAGTATCTATGGAAGTTGCAAGTTACGTTACCCAGTGGAGGGTATGAAAATCGAATGAGCTATTTAGTTCAGCCTAGTTCATTTGTGCGACGAAATAATTATTGGCTGGAAGAACAGTAGACAAAGCAACGACGCAAGCAAGTGGCTGATAATTTCTTAATAAAAATGCCTATTAAGGACGAAAGCGGTAAAGCGAAAACGGACAACAGGCGAATATGATGTAAAACGTATGAAGAGATGCTTGGCTTGGGGATTCTTTAATGGGAGTGAGTGAGTATCGCCGCATTTTAATTGATTGAAGGCGAAGAGACATGAAATGATACGCGCATTTATGAATTAAACGTTTTTGGGGATTTGTAAATGCATTATTTCACCGGTTATCAAATTTCCCAATCACGAAATATTTCTTGGTGTTGCTTTGAATGCAAATATTCAATTTTTTAATAGGAGAAAACTCACTCTCACCAGATCCCACTCGTCCTAGTTGGTGCTGTAATCGTTGACGCCATCGCAGAGCTGGTAGCCGTGTTCAACTTGCATTTGACCTTGCCGCAGATACAGTAATCCGATCGGAGCTATCGGGACAGTCGACATCGCTGTCGAATTGATATTGTCTGAAAGTGGAATAAGAGGAGGATACATTTCGGAATTTACGAACATTTGCTACCCACTTGTAAATGCACGTATTGAAAGCCGCACTTCTACTGATTCGCCCTGCAGGTTATGTTTCAGGTGATCTCGTCGCTGCTGTCGTCGCAGTGTATCTCGGCATCGCAGCGGTAACTGTGCTGGACAACTCTGCAACTGGTTATGAATGAGTGGACTGTATAATTTTATATAGGTTTTATTTGATATATTTGATGTAGGTGATTATGTAACATTGGCGGGTTATAACGTGTTTTATATAAATAGCGGGGGGATCGAATGCGGCAGTATTATAAAAAAATCGGACGATTTCATCGGAATTTCACTTAATTCATGATAAATCGGGGTCTATCTGGCAAAAACATTTCGTGAATATTGGAGAGGTTGTCCACGTACTTAACATTTACACATATGTACATACATCTTATATCGTACACACCGCAAGACGAACAATTGAATTGATAACCGCTTCGAATGATGGACCGGGGGGAACTGAAAGCTTAGATTAGATAGAACTGCTGCTGCGTGGGCAGCTTAAAGAAGCTTTCGAAGATCGAGAGAACGAAAGCGTGGGCAACAATTCAAGCTCAGCTCTCCCGCAGAAAACGAGAGCGAAAGCTAATGCACGCGATCATGGTACTGCATGGCGGTACTGTTAAATAAACAGTAGAATAATTAGCACAACATTATATACCCACGCGAAAAGAAAAACTTTACATATCGCACGCACTGTCGGCCATTTGGAATGAATGTTATTTTATTACCAGTGTGACCGCCGAATTATCGATCAAATATACCGTCCGACCATCAGAAATATACCAATAAGACCGGTCTCATTTTAAAGATATACATCGATGAATCAATTGTCTAGAAGATTGGTTAAGTTTAGTGACTCCTTTCTTTTAGATCTTTGATAAAATAACGTTTTTTTAACCATTAATGGATTTGATGTGTTTTCTGTATATATGTACATCTCGCTCCCGATTTATATTTTTTACACTACAAAAAGCAAAGCTTCGTTGGGGTAGCTATAAAACTACACCCAGCGACAAAAAAAAAGATGACGGTGACTGAAAAGTTAAAAATTATTGCCTCAGCTGAACAAAATGTCTCCATTCGAAAAATAGCGGATACAACTAAGTTCAATGGAATCTCAGTGCGACGATTTTTGAAAAAAGTTCCTGCACAGTTTGCCGCAAAAAAGGGGAACGCTATTCCGTAAATTTCTGCATTGCCACAGTTCCTTATATTATGATATGGGGATGAATATCGAAATATAAAACTGAATCACCAATAATTTTTAAGGGTATGCTCAATTCAAAAAAGTATGAAGTGGAGTTATTCGCAGTGGAGTTGTGTCTAGTATGGAACCACTTAGTGAGAGAGAAGATCCCATATTTCAGGACGATTCTGAACCTTGCCATCGAGCGCGCTCTGTACGAGATTCTCTGACGTTTTGTTATTTTTAAAAATGTAGTCAACTAGTATCAACTATTTTTCACCGACAGGTTAACATTTTAAAGGCGGAATTGGAATTGCTTAGAAGAGTCTGTTTGCAAACCAGATTTTTAAAACTTCTTCAACTTTATAGGGCCTGAAGAAGGCAACAGGAAATTAATTGCAAGACCCATACCATCCGGTCTTCAGGGAACGATAGAAGTGATCCTCGACTTACCGAGGCGCACGAAACATCGGTAGCAAAGACGAGATCTAAGATCCTATCCATTTTGTTACGTATACCATTTACCTGACCCAACGATGTATCGGACAAAAAAATTAAAGAAGTCCTGCTGCATGGATGGGAGCATTAAGTTAGAGTCATTGGATGGAGACCAAGTGATATTTGGGAGTTTAAAGTCACCAAGGACAATAAGACGATCAGAATCACTAAGCTGAGACAAAACGGACTGAAGATGGGCAGCGATGGAAGATGGAAGCATATAAGTTGTAAATTCAGAGGACGGTGGGATGTAAGAGCATGATATCAATAAATTAAAAGAACACAGACGAATTTTAACTACCATAATTTCAATATTGTTGAGCTCATCGATGGAAAACAGTTGGGAAATTATGTCGGAATGAACAGCAATTAGGACGCCGCCATCTCGGAATACGAGTTTGAGGAATTGAGCCATGTTTCAAGGAAGGCGATAATATTGGAATCAAAAGTTGCACTATCAGCATGTAATTTGGTGAGCTTACTGCACAGGCCACGTACATTCTGATAAGTGATCTTTAGAGGTAGAGAAGAATTCAGTTTTTTGACATAGAAGGTAAATCGGTAGATGGTGTTGGAAGGATTTCGACACGAGGTGCGGACTGTGAAGATCGAGATCGGTTATTGAAAATGTGACAGATAGTGTGTTCGGGCCAGACAGAGGGTTCTAACACAGTCGTAAGAAATTTCTGCGGGACAAGAAATTTTATAGGAAGAAATGCTACGTTTTTCCTTGAGTTAAATTTAATTACAACGAGGCCAGACGCTATTAAAGTTAAGTTTATAGCAGATATAATCACGAAGACGCGAGACGAATATAGATTTTAGAGGAGCGACAGCGAATAGAGTAGAGAGGTCAAGAGGTGTCACATTGTTGTTGGGTGAGGCAGAGGTGGTTTTACCTGAGGGGCAGGTCCGGATGGGATAGCGCTGGCTGCGGAGCCAGTGCAAGCCGATGTGGATAGAACAATTTCAACTTCCATGTTGACAGACGTGTCGACGGCTTCATTAGGAGGCACAGAAACATCAACAACGGGATGATAATTAATATCCGGTTGACAACCTGGGATGACACGGGCGCGTGATGTTCATTACCGTTCTGTTGGACATCCTGGCAGACAGATATACTGTGACAATGCTACAAACTTCGCTAGAACAGCGAACCATCTCAATGATCCCGGGAAATTCCCGTCCTGATTTTATAAACTTTCATTTCATCCCTCCCAGGGATCTACAGTTTGGCGGGCTCTGGGGAGCTGCTGCGAAGAGTTCAAAGGGTCTTTTGCATAAGACTTTCATCAATGCAAGGCTCACATTCGAAGAACTTGGCACTGCTGCAGTTGAAGTCGAGGCAATAGAAATTCGCGAACTTTGTTACCAATATCAACCGATCCAAGTGATCTCGGTGCGATTTCTCCTAGCCATTTCCTGGTTGGGAAATCTCTTCGCGCGTTATCCGAGCGGACAATCCACACACTCAACCTCACCAATCTGGAACGACGTGATGACAGCCATCAAACAACAATTTTGGCATCGCTGGACATCAGAGTATCTCAACGAGCTCCACGCACGGACAGCGTCATCGGCAAATGTTTCCCTCGGCAACATGGTCATTATCCAGGATGACAATGTTCGTTCATATGTGCACTCCAGTGGCATAAAATCATAATCCTACTTGTTCCTAATCCATTTGTACGCCCATCTTGAAATGCTAAAACACTGTTTCCACACTTTGCAAGACTTTGAAACAAACAAAACAATAACATCAAAACAAAAAGACTAAAACAAACTTAATTAATTTCGAATGAAATTTTCGAATTTTTAGTATTTTTACTGTACGGGCAGGGCAGTATCTATGGAAGTTGCAAGTTACGTTACCCAGTGGAGGGTATGAAAATCGAATGAGCTATTTAGTTCAGCCTAGTTCATTTGTGCGACGAAATAATTATTGGCTGGAAGAACAGTAGACAAAGCAACGACGCAAGCAAGTGGCTGATAATTTCTTAATAAAAATGCCTATTAAGGACGAAAGCGGTAAAGCGAAAACGGACAACAGGCGAATATGATGTAAAACGTATGAAGAGATGCTTGGCTTGGGGATTCTTTAATGGGAGTGAGTGAGTATCGCCGCATTTTAATTGATTGAATGCGAAGAGACATGAAATGATACGCGCATTTATGAATTAAACGTTTTTGGGGATTTGTAAATGCATTATTTCACCGGTTATCAAATTTCCCAATCACGAAATATTTCTTGGTGTTGCTTTGAATGCAAATATTCAATTTTTTAACAGGAGAAAACTCACTCTCACCAGATCCCACTCGTCCTAGTTGGTGCTGTAATCGTTGACGCCATCGCAGAGCTGGTAGCCGTGTTCAACTTGCATTTGACCTTGCCGCAGATACAGTAATCCGATCGGAGCTATCGGGACAGTCGACATCGCTGTCGAATTGATATTGTCTGAAAGTGGAATAAGAGGAGGATACATTTCGGAATTTACGAACATTTGCTACCCACTTGTAAATGCAATTATTGAAAGCCGCACTTCTACTGATTCGCCCTGCAGGTTATGTTTCAGGTGATCTCGTCGCTGCTGTCGTCGCAGTGTATCTCGGCATCGCAGCGGTAACTGTGCTGGACAACTCTGCAACTGGTTATGAATGAGTGGACTGTATAATTTTATATAGGTTTTATTTGATATATTTGATGTAGGTGATTATGTAACATTGGCGGGTTACAACGTGTTTTATATAAATAGCGGGCGGATCGAATGCGGCAGTATTATAAAAAAATCGGACGATTTCATCGGAATTTCACTTAATTCATGATAAATCGGGGTCTATCTGGCAAAAACATTTCGTGAATATTGGAGAGGTTGTCCACGTACTTAACATTTACACATATGTACATACATCTTATATCGTACACACCGCAAGACGAACAATTGAATTGATAACCGCTTCGAATGATGGACCGGGGGGAACTGAAAGCTTAGATTAGATAGAACTGCTGCTGCGTGGGCAGCTTAAAGAAGCTTTCGAAGATCGAGAGAACGAAAGCGTGGGCAACAATTCAAGCTCAGCTCTCCCGCAGAAAACGAGAGCGAAAGCTAATGCACGCGATCATGGTACTGCATGGCGGTACTGTTAAATAAACAGTAGAATAATTAGCACAACATTATATACCCACGCGAAAAGAAAAACTTTACATATCGCACGCACTGTCGGCCATTTGGAATGAATGTTATTTTATTACCAGTGTGACCGCCGAATTATCGATCAAATATACCGTCCGACCATCAGAAATATACCAATAAGACCGGTCTCATTTTAAAGATATACATCGATGAATCAATTGTCTAGAAGATTGGTTAAGTTTAGTGACTCCTTTCTTTTAGATCTTTGATAAAATAACGTTTTTTTAACCATTAATGGATTTGATGTGTTTTCTGTATATATGTACATCTCGCTCCCGATTTATATTTTTTACACTACAAAAAGCAAAGCTTCGTTGGGGTAGCTATAAAACTACACCCAGCGACAAAAGAAAAGATGACGGTGACTGAAAAGTTAAAAATTATTGCCTCAGCTGAACAAAATGTCTCCATTCGAAAAATAGCGGATACAACTAAGTTCAATGGAATCTCAGTGCGACGATTTTTGAAAAAAGTTCCTGCACAGTTTGCCGCAAAAAAGGGGAACGCTTTTCCGTAAATTTCTGCATTGCCACAGTTCCTTATATTATGATATGGGGATGAATATCGAAATATAAAACTGAATCACCAATAATTTTTAAGGGTATGCTCAATTCAAAAAAGTATGAAGTGGAGTTATTCGCAGTGGAGTTGTGCCTAGTATGGAACCACTTAGTGAGAGAGAAGATCCCATATTTCAGGACGATTCTGAACCTTGCCTTCGAGCGCGCTCTGTACGAGATTCTCTGACGTTTTGTTATTTTTAAAAATGTAGTCAACTAGTATCAACTATTTTTCACCGACAGGTTAACATTTTAAATGCAGAATTGGAATTGCTTAGAAGAGTCTGTTTGCAAACCAGATTTTTAAAACTTTTTCAACTTTATAGGACCTGAAGAAGGCAACAGGAAATTAATTGCAAGACCCATACCATCCGGACTTCAGGGAACGATAGAAATGATCCTCGACTTACCAAGGTGCACGAAACATCGGTAGCAAAGACGAGATCTAAGATCCTATCCATTTTGTTACGTATACCATTTACCTGACCCAACGATGTATCGGACAAAAAAATTAAAGAAGTCCTGCTGCATGGATGGGAGCATTAAGTTAGAGTCATTGGATGGAGACCAAGTGATATTTGGGAGTTTAAAGTCACCAAGGACAATAAGACGATCAGAATCACTAAGCTGAGACAAAACGGACTGAAGATGGGCAGCGATGGAAGATGGAAGCATATAAGTTGTAAATTCAGAGGACGGTCGGATGTAAGAGCATGATATCAATAAATTAAAAGAACATAGACGAATTTTAACTACCATAATTTCAATAGTGTTGAGCTCATCGATAGAAAACAGTTGGGAAGGTATGTCGGAATGAACAGCAATTAGGACGCCACCATCTCGGAATACGAGTTTGAGGAATTGAGCCATGTTTCAAGGCAGGCGATAATATTGGAATCAAAAGTTGCACTATCAGCATGTAATTTGGTGAGCTTACTGCACAGGCCACGTACATTCTGATAAGTGATCTTTAGAGGTAGAGAAGAATTCAGTTTTTTGACATAGAAGGTAAATCGGTAGATGGTGTTGGAAGGATTTCGACACGAGGTGCGGACTGTGAAGATCGAGATCGGTTATTGAAAATGTGACAGATAGTGTGTTCGGGCCAGAAAGAGGGTTCTAACACAGTCGTAAGAAATTTCTGCGGGACAAGAAATTTTATAGGATGAAATGCTACGTTTTTCCTTGAGTTAAATTTAATTACAACGAGGCCAGACGCTATTGAAGTTAAGTTTATAGCAGATATAATCACGAAGACGCGAGACGAATATAGATTTTAGAGGAGCGACAGCGAATAGAGTAGAGAGGTCAAGAGGTGTCACATTGTTGTTGGGTGAGGCAGAGGTGGTTTTACCTGAGGGGCAGGTCCGGATGGGATAGCGCTGGCTGTGGAGCCAGTGCAAGCCGATGTGGATAGAACAATTTCAACTTCCATGTTGACAGACGTGTCGACGGCTTCATTAGGGGGCACAGAAACATCAACAACGGGATGATAATTAATATCCGGTTGACCACCTGGGATGACACGGGCGCGTGATGTTCATTACCGTTCTGTTGGACATCCTGGCAGACAGATATACTGTGACAATGCTACAAACTTCGCTAGAACAGCGAACCATCTCAATGATCCCGGGAAATTCCCGTCCTGATTTTATAAACTTTCATTTCATCCCTCCCAGGGATCTACAGTTTGGCGGGCTCTGGGGAGCTGCTGCGAAGAGTTCAAAGGGTCTTTTGCATAAGACTTTCATCAATGCAAGGCTCACATTCGAAGAACTTGGCACTGCTGCAGTTGAAGTCGAGGCAATAGAAATTCGCGAACTTTGTTACCAATATCAACCGATCCAAGTGATCTCGGTGCGATTTCTCCTAGCCATTTCCTGGTTGGGAAATCTCTTCGCGCGTTATCCGAGCGGACAATCCACACACTCAACCTCACCAATCTGGAACGACGTGATGACAGCCATCAAACAACAATTTTGGCATCGCTGGACATCAGAGTATCTCAACGAGCTCCACGCACGGACAGCGTCATCGGCAAATGTTTCCCTCGGCAACATGGTCATTATCCAGGATGACAATGTTCGTTCATATGTGCACTCCAGTGGCATAAAATCATAATCCTACTTGTTCCTAATCCATTTGTACGCCCATCTTGAAATGCTAAAACACTGTTTCCACACTTTGCAAGACTTTGAAACAAACAAAACAATAACATCAAAACAAAAAGACTAAAACAAACTTAATTAATTTCGAATGAAATTTTCGAATTTTTAGTATTTTTACTGTACGGGCAGGGCAGTATCTATGGAAGTTGCAAGTTACGTTACCCAGTGAGGGTATGAAAATCGAATGAGCTATTTAGTTCAGCCTAGATCATTTGTGCGACGAAATAATTATTGGCTGGAAGAACAGTAGACAAAGCAACGACGCAAGCAAGTGGCTGATAATTTCTTAATAAAAATGCCTATTAAGGACGAAAGCGGTAAAGCGAAAACGGACAACAGGCGAATATGATGTAAAACGTATGAAGAGATGCTTGGCTTGGGTATTCTTTAATGGGAGTGAGTGAGTATCGCCGCATTTTAATTGATTGAAGGCGAAGAGACATGAAATGATACGCGCATTTATGAATTAAACGTTTTTGGGGATTTGTAAATGCATTATTTCACCGGTTATCAAATTTCCCAATCACGAAATATTTCTTGGTGTTGCTTTGAATGCAAATATTCAATTTTTTAATAGGAGAAAACTCACTCTCACCAGATCCCACTCGTCCTAGTTGGTGCTGTAATCGTTGACGCCATCGCAGAGCTGGTAGCCGTGTTCAACTTGCATTTGACCTTGCCGCAGATACAGTAATCCGATCGGAGCTATCGGGACAGTCGACATCGCTGTCGAATTGATATTGTCTGAAAGTGGAATAAGAGGAGGATACATTTCGGAATTTACGAACATTTGCTACCCACTTGTAAATGCACGTATTGAAAGCCGCACTTCTACTGATTCGCCCTGCAGGTTATGTTTCAGGTGATCTCGTCGCTGCTGTCGTCGCAGTGTATCTCGGCATCGCAGCGGTAACTGTGCTGGACAACTCTGCAACTGGTTATGAATGAGTGGACTGTATAATTTTATATAGGTTTTATTTGATATATTTGATGTAGGTGATTATGTAACATTGGCGGGTTATAACGTGTTTTATATAAATAGCGGGGGGATCGAATGCGGCAGTATTATAAAAAAATCGGACGATTTCATCGGAATTTCACTTAATTCATGATAAATCGGGGTCTATCTGGCAAAAACATTTCGTGAATATTGGAGAGGTTGTCCACGTACTTAACATTTACACATATGTACATACATCTTATATCGTACACACCGCAAGACGAACAATTGAATTGATAACCGCTTCGAATGATGGACCGGGGGGAACTGAAAGCTTAGATTAGATAGAACTGCTGCTGCGTGGGCAGCTTAAAGAAGCTTTCGAAGATCGAGAGAACGAAAGCGTGGGCAACAATTCAAGCTCAGCTCTCCCGCAGAAAACGAGAGCGAAAGCTAATGCACGCGATCATGGTACTGCATGGCGGTACTGTTAAATAAACAGTAGAATAATTAGCACAACATTATATACCCACGCGAAAAGAAAAACTTTACATATCGCACGCACTGTCGGCCATTTGGAATGAATGTTATTTTATTACCAGTGTGACCGCCGAATTATCGATCAAATATACCGTCCGACCATCAGAAATATACCAATAAGACCGGTCTCATTTTAAAGATATACATCGATGAATCAATTGTCTAGAAGATTGGTTAAGTTTAGTGACTCCTTTCTTTTAGATCTTTGATAAAATAACGTTTTTTTAACCATTAATGGATTTGATGTGTTTTCTGTATATATGTACATCTCGCTCCCGATTTATATTTTTTACACTACAAAAAGCAAAGCTTCGTTGGGGTAGCTATAAAACTACACCCAGCGACAAAAAAAAAGATGACGGTGACTGAAAAGTTAAAAATTATTGCCTCAGCTGAACAAAATGTCTCCATTCGAAAAATAGCGGATGGAACTAAGTTCATTGGAAGCTCAGTGCGACGATTTTTGAAAAAAGTTCCTGCACAGTTTGCCGCAAAAAAGGGGAACGCTATTCCGTAAATTGCTGCATTGCCACAGTGAAGCAATATCCTTATATTATGATATGGGGATGAATATCGAAATATAAAACGGAATCACTAAAATTTATTAGTGATAATAATTATAATTATTAAGGGTATGGTGAATTCAAAAAGGTATGAAGTGGAGTTATTCGCAGTGGAGTTGTGTCTAGTATGGAACCACTTATTGAGAGAGAAGATCCCATATTTCAGGACGATTCTGAATCTTGCCATCGAGCGCGCTCTAAAGTCCTTAGATTGGCCAGGTAACAGCCCCGACCACAATCCGATAGAGAACGTGTGGGCCCTTATGACTTCCAAAATAATAAAGCGGAAGCCCAAGACTATGGTTGAGTTAGGGGAGGTTATAAAAAAAAGTTTGGTTTGAGGATATAACGGAGGAATATTTGAGGGCTGTATGCGATTCGATACCCAATAGGGTTAAATGTGTAATAAAAGACAAGAGGGGTACCATCAATTATTAATTAATATATAATTTGAAAATAAACTATTGGAAAAATTTTGTTTTTGCTAAATTTGTTAGAAATTGATTTATTGACTCAAAAAATGAAAACTTTGAATAACATTTGGGGAAACCCTACGCTGAAGAAGTCAAAAATGCATGGAATTTCGAAGTGCGGCTTTTTTTTTTCGCTAGGTGTAGTTTATCCATCATGGTGCAACGTTGAAAAAAGAAAGCGGACAGGTCAGCAATATCACAATCGTTATCATTTAAGTGTAGAGATGAGGGAAATTGAGAAGATGTGCGTTTAAAGTTAACAAACCTAAAGAATTGTTTAGGATCTTGTTTAAGGTTAAGCTTGCATTTGGTCAAGTATCTACTGTAGCACAATGTATTAAATAAGGAAACCAGATTTTTAAAACTTCTTTAACTTTATAGGGCCTGAAGAAGGCAACAGGAAATTAATTGCAAGTGTGGGATGGTATGGGTCTTCAGGGAACGATAGAAGTGATCCTCGACTTACCAAGGTGAACGAAACATCGGTAGCAAAGACGAGATCTAAGATCCTATCCATTTTGTTACGTATACCATTTACCTGACCCAACGATGTATCGGACAAAAAAATTAAAGAAGTCCTGCTGCATGGATGGGAGCATTAGGTTAGAGTCATTGGATGGAGACCAAGTGATATTTGGGAGATTAAAGTCACCAAGGACAATAAGACGATCAGAATCACTAAGCTGAGACAAAACGGACTGAAGATGGGCAGCGATGGAAGATGGAAGCATATAAGTTCTAAATTCAGAGGACGGTGGGATGTAAGAGCATGATATCAATAAATTAAAAGAACACAGACGAATTTTAACTACCATAATTTCAATAGTGTTGAGATCATCGATGGAAAACAGTTGGGAAGTTATGTCGGAACGAACAGCAATTAGGACGCCGCCACCTCGAGATGGTCGATCATATCTATATGTGTTAAAATTCTCTACAAAAATCTCGGAATACGAGTTTGAGGAATTGAGCCATGTTTCAAGGAAGGCGATAATATTGGAATCAAAAGTTGCACTATCAGCATGTAATTTGGTGAGCTTACTGCACAGGCCACGTACATTCTGATAAGTGATCTTTAGAGGTAGAGAAGAATTCAGTTTTTTGACATAGAAGGTAAATCGGTAGATGGTGTTGGAAGGATTTCGACACGAGGTGCGGACTGTGAAGATCGAGATCGGTTATTGAAAATGTGACAGATAGTGTGTTCGGGCCAGAAAGAGGGTTCTAACACAGTCGTAAGAAATTTCTGCGGGACAAGAAATTTTATAGGAAGAAATGCTACGTTTTTCCTTGAGTTAAATTTAATTACAACGAGGCCAGACGCTATTAAAGTTAAGTTTATAGCAGATATAATCACGAAGACGCGAGACGAATATAGATTTTAGAGGAGCGACAGCGAATAGAGTAGAGAGGTCAAGAGGTGTCACATTGTTGTTGGGTGAGGCAGAGGTGGTTTTACCTGAGGGGCAGGTCCGGATGGGATAGCGCTGGCTGTGGAGCCAGTGCAAGCCGATGTGGATAGAACAATTTCAACTTCCATGTTGACAGACGTGTCGACGGCTTCATTAGGGGGCACAGAAACATCAACAACGGGATGATAATTAATATCCGGTTGACCACCTGGGATGACACGGGCGCGTGATGTTCATTACCGTTCTGTTGGACATCCTGGCAGACAGATATACTGTGACAATGCTACAAACTTCGCTAGAACAGCGAACCATCTCAATGATCCCGGGAAATTCCCGTCCTGATTTTATAAACTTTCATTTCATCCCTCCCAGGGATCTACAGTTTGGCGGGCTCTGGGGAGCTGCTGCGAAGAGTTCAAAGGGTCTTTTGCACAAGACTTTCATCAATGCAAGGCTCACATTCGAAGAAATTGGCACTGCTGCAGTTGAAGTCGAGGCAATAGAAATTCGCGAACTTTGTTACCAATATCAACCGATCCAAGTGATCTCGGTGCGATTTCTCCTAGCCATTTCCTGGTTGGGAAATCTCTTCGCGCGTTATCCGAGCGGACAATCCACACACTCAACATCACCAATCTGGAACGACGTGATGACAGCCGCCACACAACAATTTTGGCATCGCCGGACATCAGAGTATCTCAACGTGCTCCGCGCACCGAGCAAGTGGACAGCGTCATCGGCAAATGTTTCCCTCGGCACCATGGTCATTATCCAGGATGACAATGTTCGTTCATATGTGCACTCCAGTGGCATAAAATCATAATCCTACTTGTCCCTAATCCATTTGTACGCCCATCTTGAAATGCTAAAACACTGTTTCCACACTTTGCAAGACTTTGAAACAAACAAAACAATAACATCAAAACAAACAGACTAAAACAAACTTAATTAATTTCGAATGAAATTTTCGAATTTTTAGTATTTTTACTGTACGGGCAGGGCAGTATCTATGGAAGTTGCAAGTTACGTTACCCAGTGAGGGTATGAAAATCGAATGAGCTATTTAGTTCAGCCTAGATCATTTGTGCGACGAAATAATTATTGGCTGGAAGAACAGTAGACAAAGCAACGACGCAAGCAAGTGGCTGATAATTTCTTAATAAAAATGCCTATTAAGGACGAAAGCGGTAAAGCGAAAACGGACAACAGGCGAATATGATGTAAAACGTATGAAGAGATGCTTGGCTTGGGTATTCTTTAATGGGAGTGAGTGAGTATCGCCGCATTTTAATTGATTGAAGGCGAAGAGACATGAAATGATACGCGCATTTATGAATTAAACGTTTTTGGGGATTTGTAAATGCATTATTTCACCGGTTATCAAATTTCCCAATCACGAAATATTTCTTGGTGTTGCTTTGAATGCAAATATTCAATTTTTTAATAGGAGAAAACTCACTCTCACCAGATCCCACTCGTCCTAGTTGGTGCTGTAATCGTTGACGCCATCGCAGAGCTGGTAGCCGTGTTCAACTTGCATTTGACCTTGCCGCAGATACAGTAATCCGATCGGAGCTATCGGGACAGTCGACATCGCTGTCGAATTGATATTGTCTGAAAGTGGAATAAGAGGAGGATACATTTCGGAATTTACGAACATTTGCTACCCACTTGTAAATGCACGTATTGAAAGCCGCACTTCTACTGATTCGCCCTGCAGGTTATGTTTCAGGTGATCTCGTCGCTGCTGTCGTCGCAGTGTATCTCGGCATCGCAGCGGTAACTGTGCTGGACAACTCTGCAACTGGTTATGAATGAGTGGACTGTATAATTTTATATAGGTTTTATTTGATATATTTGATGTAGGTGATTATGTAACATTGGCGGGTTATAACGTGTTTTATATAAATAGCGGGGGGATCGAATGCGGCAGTATTATAAAAAAATCGGACGATTTCATCGGAATTTCACTTAATTCATGATAAATCGGGGTCTATCTGGCAAAAACATTTCGTGAATATTGGAGAGGTTGTCCACGTACTTAACATTTACACATATGTACATACATCTTATATCGTACACACCGCAAGACGAACAATTGAATTGATAACCGCTTCGAATGATGGACCGGGGGGAACTGAAAGCTTAGATTAGATAGAACTGCTGCTGCGTGGGCAGCTTAAAGAAGCTTTCGAAGATCGAGAGAACGAAAGCGTGGGCAACAATTCAAGCTCAGCTCTCCCGCAGAAAACGAGAGCGAAAGCTAATGCACGCGATCATGGTACTGCATGGCGGTACTGTTAAATAAACAGTAGAATAATTAGCACAACATTATATACCCACGCGAAAAGAAAAACTTTACATATCGCACGCACTGTCGGCCATTTGGAATGAATGTTATTTTATTACCAGTGTGACCGCCGAATTATCGATCAAATATACCGTCCGACCATCAGAAATATACCAATAAGACCGGTCTCATTTTAAAGATATACATCGATGAATCAATTGTCTAGAAGATTGGTTAAGTTTAGTGACTCCTTTCTTTTAGATCTTTGATAAAATAACGTTTTTTTAACCATTAATGGATTTGATGTGTTTTCTGTATATATGTACATCTCGCTCCCGATTTATATTTTTTACACTACAAAAAGCAAAGCTTCGTTGGGGTAGCTATAAAACTACACCCAGCGACAAAAAAAAAGATGACGGTGACTGAAAAGTTAAAAATTATTGCCTCAGCTGAACAAAATGTCTCCATTCGAAAAATAGCGGATGGAACTAAGTTCATTGGAAGCTCAGTGCGACGATTTTTGAAAAAAGTTCCTGCACAGTTTGCCGCAAAAAAGGGGAACGCTATTCCGTAAATTGCTGCATTGCCACAGTGAAGCAATATCCTTATATTATGATATGGGGATGAATATCGAAATATAAAACGGAATCACTAAAATTTATTAGTGATAATAATTATAATTATTAAGGGTATGGTGAATTCAAAAAGGTATGAAGTGGAGTTATTCGCAGTGGAGTTGTGTCTAGTATGGAACCACTTATTGAGAGAGAAGATCCCATATTTCAGGACGATTCTGAATCTTGCCATCGAGCGCGCTCTAAAGTCCTTAGATTGGCCAGGTAACAGCCCCGACCACAATCCGATAGAGAACGTGTGGGCCCTTATGACTTCCAAAATAATAAAGCGGAAGCCCAAGACTATGGTTGAGTTAGGGGAGGTTATAAAAAAAAGTTTGGTTTGAGGATATAACGGAGGAATATTTGAGGGCTGTATGCGATTCGATACCCAATAGGGTTAAATGTGTAATAAAAGACAAGAGGGGTACCATCAATTATTAATTAATATATAATTTGAAAATAAACTATTGGAAAAATTTTGTTTTTGCTAAATTTGTTAGAAATTGATTTATTGACTCAAAAAATGAAAACTTTGAATAACATTTGGGGAAACCCTACGCTGAAGAAGTCAAAAATGCATGGAATTTCGAAGTGCGGCTTTTTTTTTTCGCTAGGTGTAGTTTATCCATCATGGTGCAACGTTGAAAAAAGAAAGCGGACAGGTCAGCAATATCACAATCGTTATCATTTAAGTGTAGAGATGAGGGAAATTGAGAAGATGTGCGTTTAAAGTTAACAAACCTAAAGAATTGTTTAGGATCTTGTTTAAGGTTAAGCTTGCATTTGGTCAAGTATCTACTGTAGCACAATGTATTAAATAAGGAAACCAGATTTTTAAAACTTCTTTAACTTTATAGGGCCTGAAGAAGGCAACAGGAAATTAATTGCAAGTGTGGGATGGTATGGGTCTTCAGGGAACGATAGAAGTGATCCTCGACTTACCAAGGTGAACGAAACATCGGTAGCAAAGACGAGATCTAAGATCCTATCCATTTTGTTACGTATACCATTTACCTGACCCAACGATGTATCGGACAAAAAAATTAAAGAAGTCCTGCTGCATGGATGGGAGCATTAGGTTAGAGTCATTGGATGGAGACCAAGTGATATTTGGGAGATTAAAGTCACCAAGGACAATAAGACGATCAGAATCACTAAGCTGAGACAAAACGGACTGAAGATGGGCAGCGATGGAAGATGGAAGCATATAAGTTCTAAATTCAGAGGACGGTGGGATGTAAGAGCATGATATCAATAAATTAAAAGAACACAGACGAATTTTAACTACCATAATTTCAATAGTGTTGAGATCATCGATGGAAAACAGTTGGGAAGTTATGTCGGAACGAACAGCAATTAGGACGCCGCCACCTCGAGATGGTCGATCATATCTATATGTGTTAAAATTCTCTACAAAAATCTCGGAATACGAGTTTGAGGAATTGAGCCATGTTTCAAGGAAGGCGATAATATTGGAATCAAAAGTTGCACTATCAGCATGTAATTTGGTGAGCTTACTGCACAGGCCACGTACATTCTGATAAGTGATCTTTAGAGGTAGAGAAGAATTCAGTTTTTTGACATAGAAGGTAAATCGGTAGATGGTGTTGGAAGGATTTCGACACGAGGTGCGGACTGTGAAGATCGAGATCGGTTATTGAAAATGTGACAGATAGTGTGTTCGGGCCAGAAAGAGGGTTCTAACACAGTCGTAAGAAATTTCTGCGGGACAAGAAATTTTATAGGAAGAAATGCTACGTTTTTCCTTGAGTTAAATTTAATTACAACGAGGCCAGACGCTATTAAAGTTAAGTTTATAGCAGATATAATCACGAAGACGCGAGACGAATATAGATTTTAGAGGAGCGACAGCGAATAGAGTAGAGAGGTCAAGAGGTGTCACATTGTTGTTGGGTGAGGCAGAGGTGGTTTTACCTGAGGGGCAGGTCCGGATGGGATAGCGCTGGCTGTGGAGCCAGTGCAAGCCGATGTGGATAGAACAATTTCAACTTCCATGTTGACAGACGTGTCGACGGCTTCATTAGGGGGCACAGAAACATCAACAACGGGATGATAATTAATATCCGGTTGACCACCTGGGATGACACGGGCGCGTGATGTTCATTACCGTTCTGTTGGACATCCTGGCAGACAGATATACTGTGACAATGCTACAAACTTCGCTAGAACAGCGAACCATCTCAATGATCCCGGGAAATTCCCGTCCTGATTTTATAAACTTTCATTTCATCCCTCCCAGGGATCTACAGTTTGGCGGGCTCTGGGGAGCTGCTGCGAAGAGTTCAAAGGGTCTTTTGCACAAGACTTTCATCAATGCAAGGCTCACATTCGAAGAAATTGGCACTGCTGCAGTTGAAGTCGAGGCAATAGAAATTCGCGAACTTTGTTACCAATATCAACCGATCCAAGTGATCTCGGTGCGATTTCTCCTAGCCATTTCCTGGTTGGGAAATCTCTTCGCGCGTTATCCGAGCGGACAATCCACACACTCAACATCACCAATCTGGAACGACGTGATGACAGCCGCCACACAACAATTTTGGCATCGCCGGACATCAGAGTATCTCAACGTGCTCCGCGCACCGAGCAAGTGGACAGCGTCATCGGCAAATGTTTCCCTCGGCACCATGGTCATTATCCAGGATGACAATGTTCGTTCATATGTGCACTCCAGTGGCATAAAATCATAATCCTACTTGTCCCTAATCCATTTGTACGCCCATCTTGAAATGCTAAAACACTGTTTCCACACTTTGCAAGACTTTGAAACAAACAAAACAATAACATCAAAACAAACAGACTAAAACAAACTTAATTAATTTCGAATGAAATTTTCGAATTTTTAGTATTTTTACTGTACGGGCAGGGCAGTATCTATGGAAGTTGCAAGTTACGTTACCCAGTGAGGGTATGAAAATCGAATGAGCTATTTAGTTCAGCCTAGATCATTTGTGCGACGAAATAATTATTGGCTGGAAGAACAGTAGACAAAGCAACGACGCAAGCAAGTGGCTGATAATTTCTTAATAAAAATGCCTATTAAGGACGAAAGCGGTAAAGCGAAAACGGACAACAGGCGAATATGATGTAAAACGTATGAAGAGATGCTTGGCTTGGGTATTCTTTAATGGGAGTGAGTGAGTATCGCCGCATTTTAATTGATTGAAGGCGAAGAGACATGAAATGATACGCGCATTTATGAATTAAACGTTTTTGGGGATTTGTAAATGCATTATTTCACCGGTTATCAAATTTCCCAATCACGAAATATTTCTTGGTGTTGCTTTGAATGCAAATATTCAATTTTTTAATAGGAGAAAACTCACTCTCACCAGATCCCACTCGTCCTAGTTGGTGCTGTAATCGTTGACGCCATCGCAGAGCTGGTAGCCGTGTTCAACTTGCATTTGACCTTGCCGCAGATACAGTAATCCGATCGGAGCTATCGGGACAGTCGACATCGCTGTCGAATTGATATTGTCTGAAAGTGGAATAAGAGGAGGATACATTTCGGAATTTACGAACATTTGCTACCCACTTGTAAATGCACGTATTGAAAGCCGCACTTCTACTGATTCGCCCTGCAGGTTATGTTTCAGGTGATCTCGTCGCTGCTGTCGTCGCAGTGTATCTCGGCATCGCAGCGGTAACTGTGCTGGACAACTCTGCAACTGGTTATGAATGAGTAGACTGTATAATTTTATATAGGTTTTATTTGATATATTTGATGTAGGTGATTATGTAACATTGGCGGGTTATAACGTGTTTTATATAAATAGCGGGGGGATCGAATGCGGCAGTATTATAAAAAAATCGGACGATTTCATCGGAATTTCACTTAATTCATGATAAATCGGGGTCTATCTGGCAAAAACATTTCGTGAATATTGGAGAGGTTGTCCACGTACTTAACATTTACACATATGTACATACATCTTATATCGTACACACCGCAAGACGAACAATTGAATTGATAACCGCTTCGAATGATGGACCGGGGGGAACTGAAAGCTTAGATTAGATAGAACTGCTGCTGCGTGGGCAGCTTAAAGAAGCTTTCGAAGATCGAGAGAACGAAAGCGTGGGCAACAATTCAAGCTCAGCTCTCCCGCAGAAAACGAGAGCGAAAGCTAATGCACGCGATCATGGTACTGCATGGCGGTACTGTTAAATAAACAGTAGAATAATTAGCACAACATTATATACCCACGCGAAAAGAAAAACTTTACATATCGCACGCACTGTCGGCCATTTGGAATGAATGTTATTTTATTACCAGTGTGACCGCCGAATTATCGATCAAATATACCGTCCGACCATCAGAAATATACCAATAAGACCGGTCTCATTTTAAAGATATACATCGATGAATCAATTGTCTAGAAGATTGGTTAAGTTTAGTGACTCCTTTCTTTTAGATCTTTGATAAAATAACGTTTTTTTAACCATTAATGGATTTGATGTGTTTTCTGTATATATGTACATCTCGCTCCCGATTTATATTTTTTACACTACAAAAAGCAAAGCTTCGTTGGGGTAGCTATAAAACTACACCCAGCGACAAAAAAAAAGATGACGGTGACTGAAAAGTTAAAAATTATTGCCTCAGCTGAACAAAATGTCTCCATTCGAAAAATAGCGGATGGAACTAAGTTCATTGGAAGCTCAGTGCGACGATTTTTGAAAAAAGTTCCTGCACAGTTTGCCGCAAAAAAGGGGAACGCTATTCCGTAAATTGCTGCATTGCCACAGTGAAGCAATATCCTTATATTATGATATGGGGATGAATATCGAAATATAAAACGGAATCACTAAAATTTATTAGTGATAATAATTATAATTATTAAGGGTATGGTGAATTCAAAAAGGTATGAAGTGGAGTTATTCGCAGTGGAGTTGTGTCTAGTATGGAACCACTTATTGAGAGAGAAGATCCCATATTTCAGGACGATTCTGAATCTTGCCATCGAGCGCGCTCTAAAGTCCTTAGATTGGCCAGGTAACAGCCCCGACCACAATCCGATAGAGAACGTGTGGGCCCTTATGACTTCCAAAATAATAAAGCGGAAGCCCAAGACTATGGTTGAGTTAGGGGAGGTTATAAAAAAAAGTTTGGTTTGAGGATATAACGGAGGAATATTTGAGGGCTGTATGCGATTCGATACCCAATAGGGTTAAATGTGTAATAAAAGACAAGAGGGGTACCATCAATTATTAATTAATATATAATTTGAAAATAAACTATTGGAAAAATTTTGTTTTTGCTAAATTTGTTAGAAATTGATTTATTGACTCAAAAAATGAAAACTTTGAATAACATTTGGGGAAACCCTACGCTGAAGAAGTCAAAAATGCATGGAATTTCGAAGTGCGGCTTTTTTTTTTCGCTGGGTGTAGTTTATCCATCATGGTGCAACGTTGAAAAAAGAAAGCGGACAGGTCAGCAATATCACAATCGTTATCATTTAAGTGTAGAGATGAGGGAAATTGAGAAGATGTGCGTTTAAAGTTAACAAACCTAAAGAATTGTTTAGGATCTTGTTTAAGGTTAAGCTTGCATTTGGTCAAGTATCTACTGTAGCACAATGTATTAAATAAGGAAACCAGATTTTTAAAACTTCTTTAACTTTATAGGGCCTGAAGAAGGCAACAGGAAATTAATTGCAAGTGTGGGATGGAATGGGTCTTCAGGGAACGATAGAAGTGATCCTCGACTTACCAAGGTGAACGAAACATCGGTAGCAAAGACGAGATCTAAGATCCTATCCATTTTGTTACGTATACCATTTACCTGACCCAACGATGTATCGGACAAAAAAATTAAAGAAGTCCTGCTGCATGGATGGGAGCATTAGGTTAGAGTCATTGGATGGAGACCAAGTGATATTTGGGAGATTAAAGTCACCAAGGACAATAAGACGATCAGAATCACTAAGCTGAGACAAAACGGACTGAAGATGGGCAGCGATGGAAGATGGAAGCATATAAGTTCTAAATTCAGAGGACGGTGGGATGTAAGAGCATGATATCAATAAATTAAAAGAACACAGACGAATTTTAACTACCATAATTTCAATAGTGTTGAGATCATCGATGGAAAACAGTTGGGAAGTTATGTCGGAACGAACAGCAATTAGGACGCCGCCACCTCGAGATGGTCGATCATATCTATATGTGTTAAAATTCTCTACAAAAATCTCGGAATACGAGTTTGAGGAATTGAGCCATGTTTCAAGGCAGGCGATAATATTGGAATCAAAAGTTGCACTATCAGCATGTAATTTGGTGAGCTTACTGCACAGGCCACGTACATTCTGATAAGTGATCTTTAGAGGTAGAGAAGAATTCAGTTTTTTGACATAGAAGGTAAATCGGTAGATGGTGTTGGAAGGATTTCGACACGAGGTGCGGACTGTGAAGATCGAGATCGGTTATTGAAAATGTGACAGATAGTGTGTTCGGGCCAGAAAGAGGGTTCTAACACAGTCGTAAGAAATTTCTGCGGGACAAGAAATTTTATAGGATGAAATGCTACGTTTTTCCTTGAGTTAAATTTAATTACAACGAGGCCAGACGCTATTGAAGTTAAGTTTATAGCAGATATAATCACGAAGACGCGAGACGAATATAGATTTTAGAGGAGCGACAGCGAATAGAGTAGAGAGGTCAAGAGGTGTCACATTGTTGTTGGGTGAGGCAGAGGTGGTTTTACCTGAGGGGCAGGTCCGGATGGGATAGCGCTGGCTGTGGAGCCAGTGCAAGCCGATGTGGATAGAACAATTTCAACTTCCATGTTGACAGACGTGTCGACGGCTTCATTAGGAGGCACAGAAACATCAACAACGGGATGATAATTAATATCCGGTTGACCACCTGGGATGACACGGGCGCGTGATGTTCATTACCGTTCTGTTGGACATCCTGGCAGACAGATATACTGTGACAATGCTACAAACTTCGCTAGAACAGCGAACCATCTCAATGATCCCGGGAAATTCCCGTCCTGATTTTATAAACTTTCATTTCATCCCTCCCAGGGATCTACAGTTTGGCGGGCTCTGGGGAGCTGCTGCGAAGAGTTCAAAGGGTCTTTTGCACAAGACTTTCATCAATGCAAGGCTCACATTCGAAGAAATTGGCACTGCTGCAGTTGAAGTCGAGGCAATAGAAATTCGCGAACTTTGTTACCAATATCAACCGATCCAAGTGATCTCGGTGCGATTTCTCCTAGCCATTTCCTGGTTGGGAAATCTCTTCGCGCGTTATCCGAGCGGACAATCCACACACTCAACATCACCAATCTGGAACGACGTGATGACAGCCGCCACACAACAATTTTGGCATCGCCGGACATCAGAGTATCTCAACGTGCTCCGCGCACCGAGCAAGTGGACAGCGTCATCGGCAAATGTTTCCCTCGGCACCATGGTCATTATCCAGGATGACAATGTTCGTTCATATGTGCACTCCAGTGGCATAAAATCATAATCCTACTTGTCCCTAATCCATTTGTACGCCCATCTTGAAATGCTAAAACACTGTTTCCACACTTTGCAAGACTTTCAAACAAACAAAACAATAACATCAAAACAAACAGACTAAAACAAACTTAATTAATTTCGAATGAAATTTTCGAATTTTTAGTATTTTTACTGTACGGGCAGGGCAGTATCTATGGAAGTTGCAAGTTACGTTACCCAGTGAGGGTATGAAAATCGAATGAGCTATTTAGTTCAGCCTAGATCATTTGTGCGACGAAATAATTATTGGCTGGAAGAACAGTAGACAAAGCAACGACGCAAGCAAGTGGCTGATAATTTCTTAATAAAAATGCCTATTAAGGACGAAAGCGGTAAAGCGAAAACGGACAACAGGCGAATATGATGTAAAACGTATGAAGAGATGCTTGGCTTGGGTATTCTTTAATGGGAGTGAGTGAGTATCGCCGCATTTTAATTGATTGAAGGCGAAGAGACATGAAATGATACGCGCATTTATGAATTAAACGTTTTTGGGGATTTGTAAATGCATTATTTCACCGGTTATCAAATTTCCCAATCACGAAATATTTCTTGGTGTTGCTTTGAATGCAAATATTCAATTTTTTAATAGGAGAAAACTCACTCTCACCAGATCCCACTCGTCCTAGTTGGTGCTGTAATCGTTGACGCCATCGCAGAGCTGGTAGCCGTGTTCAACTTGCATTTGACCTTGCCGCAGATACAGTAATCCGATCGGAGCTATCGGGACAGTCGACATCGCTGTCGAATTGATATTGTCTGAAAGTGGAATAAGAGGAGGATACATTTCGGAATTTACGAACATTTGCTACCCACTTGTAAATGCACGTATTGAAAGCCGCACTTCTACTGATTCGCCCTGCAGGTTATGTTTCAGGTGATCTCGTCGCTGCTGTCGTCGCAGTGTATCTCGGCATCGCAGCGGTAACTGTGCTGGACAACTCTGCAACTGGTTATGAATGAGTGGACTGTATAATTTTATATAGGTTTTATTTGATATATTTGATGTAGGTGATTATGTAACATTGGCGGGTTATAACGTGTTTTATATAAATAGCGGGGGGATCGAATGCGGCAGTATTATAAAAAAATCGGACGATTTCATCGGAATTTCACTTAATTCATGATAAATCGGGGTCTATCTGGCAAAAACATTTCGTGAATATTGGAGAGGTTGTCCACGTACTTAACATTTACACATATGTACATACATCTTATATCGTACACACCGCAAGACGAACAATTGAATTGATAACCGCTTCGAATGATGGACCGGGGGGAACTGAAAGCTTAGATTAGATAGAACTGCTGCTGCGTGGGCAGCTTAAAGAAGCTTTCGAAGATCGAGAGAACGAAAGCGTGGGCAACAATTCAAGCTCAGCTCTCCCGCAGAAAACGAGAGCGAAAGCTAATGCACGCGATCATGGTACTGCATGGCGGTACTGTTAAATAAACAGTAGAATAATTAGCACAACATTATATACCCACGCGAAAAGAAAAACTTTACATATCGCACGCACTGTCGGCCATTTGGAATGAATGTTATTTTATTACCAGTGTGACCGCCGAATTATCGATCAAATATACCGTCCGACCATCAGAAATATACCAATAAGACCGGTCTCATTTTAAAGATATACATCGATGAATCAATTGTCTAGAAGATTGGTTAAGTTTAGTGACTCCTTTCTTTTAGATCTTTGATAAAATAACGTTTTTTTAACCATTAATGGATTTGATGTGTTTTCTGTATATATGTACATCTCGCTCCCGATTTATATTTTTTACACTACAAAAAGCAAAGCTTCGTTGGGGTAGCTATAAAACTACACCCAGCGACAAAAAAAAAGATGACGGTGACTGAAAAGTTAAAAATTATTGCCTCAGCTGAACAAAATGTCTCCATTCGAAAAATAGCGGATACAACTAAGTTCAATGGAATCTCAGTGCGACGATTTTTGAAAAAAGTTCCTGCACAGTTTGCCGCAAAAAAGGGGAACGCTATTCCGTAAATTTCTGCATTGCCACAGTTCCTTATATTATGATATGGGGATGAATATCGAAATATAAAACTGAATCACCAATAATTTTTAAGGGTATGCTCAATTCAAAAAAGTATGAAGTGGAGTTATTCGCAGTGGAGTTGTGTCTAGTATGGAACCACTTAGTGAGAGAGAAGATCCCATATTTCAGGACGATTCTGAACCTTGCCATCGAGCGCGCTCTGTACGAGATTCTCTGACGTTTTGTTATTTTTAAAAATGTAGTCAACTAGTATCAACTATTTTTCACCGACAGGTTAACATTTTAAAGGCGGAATTGGAATTGCTTAGAAGAGTCTGTTTGCAAACCAGATTTTTAAAACTTCTTCAACTTTATAGGGCCTGAAGAAGGCAACAGGAAATTAATTGCAAGACCCATACCATCCGGTCTTCAGGGAACGATAGAAGTGATCCTCGACTTACCGAGGCGCACGAAACATCGGTAGCAAAGACGAGATCTAAGATCCTATCCATTTTGTTACGTATACCATTTACCTGACCCAACGATGTATCGGACAAAAAAATTAAAGAAGTCCTGCTGCATGGATGGGAGCATTAAGTTAGAGTCATTGGATGGGGACCAAGTGATATTTGGGAGTTTAAAGTCACCAAGGACAATAAGACGATCAGAATCACTAAGCTGAGACAAAACGGACTGAAGATGGGCAGCGATGGAAGATGGAAGCATATAAGTTGTAAATTCAGAGGACGGTCGGATGTAAGAGCATGATATCAATAAATTAAAAGAACATAGACGAGTTTTAACTACCATAATTTCAATAGTGTTGAGCTCATCGATAGAAAACAGTTGGGAAGGTATGTCGGAATGAACAGCAATTAGGACGCCACCATCTCGGAATACGAGTTTGAGGAATTGAGCCATGTTTCAAGGCAGGCGATAATATTGGAATCAAAAGTTGCACTATCAGCATGTAATTTGGTGAGCTTACTGCACAGGCCACGTACATTCTGATAAGTGATCTTTAGAGGTAGAGAAGAATTCAGTTTTTTGACATAGAAGGTAAATCGGTAGATGGTGTTGGAAGGATTTCGACACGAGGTGCGGACTGTGAAGATCGAGATAGGTTATTGAAAATGTGACAGATAGTGTGTTCGGGCCAGAAAGAGGGTTCTAACACAGTCGTAAGAAATTTCTGCGGGACAAGAAATTTTATAGGATGAAATGCTACGTTTTTCCTTGAGTTAAATTTAATTACAACGAGGCCAGACGCTATTGAAGTTAAGTTTATAGCAGATATAATCACGAAGACGCGAGACGAATATAGATTTTAGAGGAGCGACAGCGAATAGAGTAGAGAGGTCAAGAGGTGTCACATTGTTGTTGGGTGAGGCAGAGGTGGTTTTACCTGAGGGGCAGGTCCGGATGGGATAGCGCTGGCTGTGGAGCCAGTGCAAGCCGATGTGGATAGAACAATTTCAACTTCCATGTTGACAGACGTGTCGACGGCTTCATTAGGGGGCACAGAAACATCAACAACGGGATGATAATTAATATCCGGTTGACAACCTGGGATGACACGGGCGCGTGATGTTCATTACCGTTCTGTTGGACATCCTGGCAGACAGATATACTGTGACAATGCTACAAACTTCGCTAGAACAGCGAACCATCTCAATGATCCCGGGAAATTCCCGTCCTGATTTTATAAACTTTCATTTCATCCCTCCCAGGGATCTACAGTTTGGCGGGCTCTGGGGAGCTGCTGCGAAGAGTTCAAAGGGTCTTTTGCACAAGACTTTCATCAATGCAAGGCTCACATTCGAAGAAATTGGCACTGCTGCAGTTGAAGTCGAGGCAATAGAAATTCGCGAACTTTGTTACCAATATCAACCGATCCAAGTGATCTCGGTGCGATTTCTCCTAGCCATTTCCTGGTTGGGAAATCTCTTCGCGCGTTATCCGAGCGGACAATCCACACACTCAACATCACCAATCTGGAACGACGTGATGACAGCCGCCACACAACAATTTTGGCATCGCCGGACATCAGAGTATCTCAACGTGCTCCGCGCACCGAGCAAGTGGACAGCGTCATCGGCAAATGTTTCCCTCGGCACCATGGTCATTATCCAGGATGACAATGTTCGTTCATATGTGCACTCCAGTGGCATAAAATCATAATCCTACTTGTCCCTAATCCATTTGTACGCCCATCTTGAAATGCTAAAACACTGTTTCCACACTTTGCAAGACTTTGAAACAAACAAAACAATAACATCAAAACAAACAGACTAAAACAAACTTAATTAATTTCGAATGAAATTTTCGAATTTTTAGTATTTTTACTGTACGGGCAGGGCAGTATCTATGGAAGTTGCAAGTTACGTTACCCAGTGAGGGTATGAAAATCGAATGAGCTATTTAGTTCAGCCTAGATCATTTGTGCGACGAAATAATTATTGGCTGGAAGAACAGTAGACAAAGCAACGACGCAAGCAAGTGGCTGATAATTTCTTAATAAAAATGCCTATTAAGGACGAAAGCGGTAAAGCGAAAACGGACAACAGGCGAATATGATGTAAAACGTATGAAGAGATGCTTGGCTTGGGTATTCTTTAATGGGAGTGAGTGAGTATCGCCGCATTTTAATTGATTGAAGGCGAAGAGACATGAAATGATACGCGCATTTATGAATTAAACGTTTTTGGGGATTTGTAAATGCATTATTTCACCGGTTATCAAATTTCCCAATCACGAAATATTTCTTGGTGTTGCTTTGAATGCAAATATTCAATTTTTTAATAGGAGAAAACTCACTCTCACCAGATCCCACTCGTCCTAGTTGGTGCTGTAATCGTTGACGCCATCGCAGAGCTGGTAGCCGTGTTCAACTTGCATTTGACCTTGCCGCAGATACAGTAATCCGATCGGAGCTATCGGGACAGTCGACATCGCTGTCGAATTGATATTGTCTGAAAGTGGAATAAGAGGAGGATACATTTCGGAATTTACGAACATTTGCTACCCACTTGTAAATGCACGTATTGAAAGCCGCACTTCTACTGATTCGCCCTGCAGGTTATGTTTCAGGTGATCTCGTCGCTGCTGTCGTCGCAGTGTATCTCGGCATCGCAGCGGTAACTGTGCTGGACAACTCTGCAACTGGTTATGAATGAGTGGACTGTATAATTTTATATAGGTTTTATTTGATATATTTGATGTAGGTGATTATGTAACATTGGCGGGTTATAACGTGTTTTATATAAATAGCGGGGGGATCGAATGCGGCAGTATTATAAAAAAATCGGACGATTTCATCGGAATTTCACTTAATTCATGATAAATCGGGGTCTATCTGGCAAGAACATTTCGTGAATATTGGAGAGGTTGTCCACGTACTTAACATTTACACATATGTACATACATCTTATATCGTACACACCGCAAGACGAACAATTGAATTGATAACCGCTTCGAATGATGGACCGGGGGGAACTGAAAGCTTAGATTAGATAGAACTGCTGCTGCGTGGGCAGCTTAAAGAAGCTTTCGAAGATCGAGAGAACGAAAGCGTGGGCAACAATTCAAGCTCAGCTCTCCCGCAGAAAACGAGAGCGAAAGCTAATGCACGCGATCATGGTACTGCATGGCGGTACTGTTAAATAAACAGTAGAATAATTAGCACAACATTATATACCCACGCGAAAAGAAAAACTTTACATATCGCACGCACTGTCGGCCATTTGGAATGAATGTTATTTTATTACCAGTGTGACCGCCGAATTATCGATCAAATATACCGTCCGACCATCAGAAATATACCAATAAGACCGGTCTCATTTTAAAGATATACATCGATGAATCAATTGTCTAGAAGATTGGTTAAGTTTAGTGACTCCTTTCTTTTAGATCTTTGATAAAATAACGTTTTTTTAACCATTAATGGATTTGATGTGTTTTCTGTATATATGTACATCTCGCTCCCGATTTATATTTTTTACACTACAAAAAGCAAAGCTTCGTTGGGGTAGCTATAAAACTACACCCAGCGACAAAAAAAAAGATGACGGTGACTGAAAAGTTAAAAATTATTGCCTCAGCTGAACAAAATGTCTCCATTCGAAAAATAGCGGATACAACTAAGTTCAATGGAATCTCAGTGCGACGATTTTTGAAAAAAGTTCCTGCACAGTTTGCCGCAAAAAAGGGGAACGCTATTCCGTAAATTTCTGCATTGCCACAGTTCCTTATATTATGATATGGGGATGAATATCGAAATATAAAACTGAATCACCAATAATTTTTAAGGGTATGCTCAATTCAAAAAAGTATGAAGTGGAGTTATTCGCAGTGGAGTTGTGTCTAGTATGGAACCACTTAGTGAGAGAGAATGGGATCTTCTCTTTCTATTTCAGGACGATTCTGAACCTTGCCATCGAGCGCGCTCTGTACGAGATTCTCTGACGTTTTGTTATTTTTAAAAATGTAGTCAACTAGTATCAACTATTTTTCACCGACAGGTTAACATTTTAAAGGCGGAATTGGAATTGCTTAGAAGAGTCTGTTTGCAAACCAGATTTTTAAAACTTCTTCAACTTTATAGGGCCTGAAGAAGGCAACAGGAAATTAATTGCAAGACCCATACCATCCGGTCTTCAGGGAACGATAGAAGTGATCCTCGACTTACCGAGGCGCACGAAACATCGGTAGCAAAGACGAGATCTAAGATCCTATCCATTTTGTTACGTATACCATTTACCTGACCCAACGATGTATCGGACAAAAAAATTAAAGAAGTCCTGCTGCATGGATGGGAGCATTAAGTTAGAGTCATTGGATGGAGACCAAGTGATATTTGGGAGTTTAAAGTCACCAAGGACAATAAGACGATCAGAATCACTAAGCTGAGACAAAACGGACTGAAGATGGGCAGCGATGGAAGATGGAAGCATATAAGTTGTAAATTCAGAGGACGGTGGGATGTAAGAGCATGATATCAATAAATTAAAAGAACACAGACGAATTTTAACTACCATAATTTCAATATTGTTGAGCTCATCGATGGAAAACAGTTGGGAAGTTATGTCGGAATGAACAGCAATTAGGACGCCGCCACCTCGAGATGGTCGATCATATCTATATGTGTTAAAATTCTCTACAAAAATCTCGGAATACGAGTTTGAGGAATTGAGCCATGTTTCAAGGCAGGCGATAATATTGGAATCAAAAGTTGCACTATCAGCATGTAATTTGGTGAGCTTACTGCACAGGCCACGTACATGATCTTTAGAGGTAGAGAAGAATTCAGTTTTTTGACATAGAAGGTAAATCGGTAGATGGTGTTGGAAGGATTTCGACACGAGGTGCGGACTGTGAAGATCGAGATAGGTTATTGAAAATGTGACAGATAGTGTGTTCGGGCCAGAAAGAGGGTTCTAACACAGTCGTAAGAAATTTCTGCGGGACAAGAAATTTTATAGGATGAAATGCTACGTTTTTCCTTGAGTTAAATTTAATTACAACGAGGCCAGACGCTATTGAAGTTAAGTTTATAGCAGATATAATCACGAAGACGCGAGACGAATATAGATTTTAGAGGAGCGACAGCGAATAGAGTAGAGAGGTCAAGAGGTGTCACATTGTTGTTGGGTGAGGCAGAGGTGGTTTTACCTGAGGGGCAGGTCCGGATGGGATAGCGCTGGCTGTGGAGCCAGTGCAAGCCGATGTGGATAGAACAATTTCAACTTCCATGTTGACAGACGTGTCGACGGCTTCATTAGGGGGCACAGAAACATCAACAACGGGATGATAATTAATATCCGGTTGACAACCTGGGATGACACGGGCGCGTGATGTTCATTACCGTTCTGTTGGACATCCTGGCAGACAGATATACTGTGACAATGCTACAAACTTCGCTAGAACAGCGAACCATCTCAATGATCCCGGGAAATTCCCGTCCTGATTTTATAAACTTTCATTTCATCCCTCCCAGGGATCTACAGTTTGGCGGGCTCTGGGGAGCTGCTGCGAAGAGTTCAAAGGGTCTTTTGCACAAGACTTTCATCAATGCAAGGCTCACATTCGAAGAAATTGGCACTGCTGCAGTTGAAGTCGAGGCAATAGAAATTCGCGAACTTTGTTACCAATATCAACCGATCCAAGTGATCTCGGTGCGATTTCTCCTAGCCATTTCCTGGTTGGGAAATCTCTTCGCGCGTTATCCGAGCGGACAATCCACACACTCAACATCACCAATCTGGAACGACGTGATGACAGCCGCCACACAACAATTTTGGCATCGCCGGACATCAGAGTATCTCAACGTGCTCCGCGCACCGAGCAAGTGGACAGCGTCATCGGCAAATGTTTCCCTCGGCACCATGGTCATTATCCAGGATGACAATGTTCGTTCATATGTGCACTCCAGTGGCATAAAATCATAATCCTACTTGTCCCTAATCCATTTGTACGCCCATCTTGAAATGCTAAAACACTGTTTCCACACTTTGCAAGACTTTGAAACAAACAAAACAATAACATCAAAACAAACAGACTAAAACAAACTTAATTAATTTCGAATGAAATTTTCGAATTTTTAGTATTTTTACTGTACGGGCAGGGCAGTATCTATGGAAGTTGCAAGTTACGTTACCCAGTGAGGGTATGAAAATCGAATGAGCTATTTAGTTCAGCCTAGATCATTTGTGCGACGAAATAATTATTGGCTGGAAGAACAGTAGACAAAGCAACGACGCAAGCAAGTGGCTGATAATTTCTTAATAAAAATGCCTATTAAGGACGAAAGCGGTAAAGCGAAAACGGACAACAGGCGAATATGATGTAAAACGTATGAAGAGATGCTTGGCTTGGGTATTCTTTAATGGGAGTGAGTGAGTATCGCCGCATTTTAATTGATTGAAGGCGAAGAGACATGAAATGATACGCGCATTTATGAATTAAACGTTTTTGGGGATTTGTAAATGCATTATTTCACCGGTTATCAAATTTCCCAATCACGAAATATTTCTTGGTGTTGCTTTGAATGCAAATATTCAATTTTTTAATAGGAGAAAACTCACTCTCACCAGATCCCACTCGTCCTAGTTGGTGCTGTAATCGTTGACGCCATCGCAGAGCTGGTAGCCGTGTTCAACTTGCATTTGACCTTGCCGCAGATACAGTAATCCGATCGGAGCTATCGGGACAGTCGACATCGCTGTCGAATTGATATTGTCTGAAAGTGGAATAAGAGGAGGATACATTTCGGAATTTACGAACATTTGCTACCCACTTGTAAATGCACGTATTGAAAGCCGCACTTCTACTGATTCGCCCTGCAGGTTATGTTTCAGGTGATCTCGTCGCTGCTGTCGTCGCAGTGTATCTCGGCATCGCAGCGGTAACTGTGCTGGACAACTCTGCAACTGGTTATGAATGAGTGGACTGTATAATTTTATATAGGTTTTATTTGATATATTTGATGTAGGTGATTATGTAACATTGGCGGGTTACAACGTGTTTTATATAAATAGCGGGCGGATCGAATGCGGCAGTATTATAAAAAAAACGGACGATTTCATCGGAATTTCACTTAATTCATGATAAATCGGGGTCTATCTGGCAAAAACATTTCGTGAATATTGGAGAGGTTGTCCACGTACTTAACATTTACACATATGTACATACATCTTATATCGTACACACCGCAAGACGAACAATTGAATTGATAACCGCTTCGAATGATGGACCGGGGGGAACTGAAAGCTTAGATTAGATAGAACTGCTGCTGCGTGGGCAGCTTAAAGAAGCTTTCGAAGATCGAGAGAACGAAAGCGTGGGCAACAATTCAAGCTCAGCTCTCCCGCAGAAAACGAGAGCGAAAGCTAATGCACGCGATCATGGTACTGCATGGCGGTACTGTTAAATAAACAGTAGAATAATTAGCACAACATTATATACCCACGCGAAAAGAAAAACTTTACATATCGCACGCACTGTCGGCCATTTGGAATGAATGTTATTTTATTACCAGTGTGACCGCCGAATTATCGATCAAATATACCGTCCGACCATCAGAAATATACCAATAAGACCGGTCTCATTTTAAAGATATACATCGATGAATCAATTGTCTAGAAGATTGGTTAAGTTTAGTGACTCCTTTCTTTTAGATCTTTGATAAAATAACGTTTTTTTAACCATTAATGGATTTGATGTGTTTTCTGTATATATGTACATCTCGCTCCCGATTTATATTTTTTACACTACAAAAAGCAAAGCTTCGTTGGGGTAGCTATAAAACTACACCCAGCGACAAAAAAAAAGATGACGGTGACTGAAAAGTTAAAAATTATTGCCTCAGCTGAACAAAATGTCTCCATTCGAAAAATAGCGGATACAACTAAGTTCAATGGAATCTCAGTGCGACGATTTTTGAAAAAAGTTCCTGCACAGTTTGCCGCAAAAAAGGGGAACGCTATTCCGTAAATTTCTGCATTGCCACAGTTCCTTATATTATGATATGGGGATGAATATCGAAATATAAAACTGAATCACCAATAATTTTTAAGGGTATGCTCAATTCAAAAAAGTATGAAGTGGAGTTATTCGCAGTGGAGTTGTGTCTAGTATGGAACCACTTAGTGAGAGAGAAGATCCCATATTTCAGGACGATTCTGAACCTTGCCATCGAGCGCGCTCTGTACGAGATTCTCTGACGTTTTGTTATTTTTAAAAATGTAGTCAACTAGTATCAACTATTTTTCACCGACAGGTTAACATTTTAAAGGCGGAATTGGAATTGCTTAGAAGAGTCTGTTTGCAAACCAGATTTTTAAAACTTCTTCAACTTTATAGGGCCTGAAGAAGGCAACAGGAAATTAATTGCAAGACCCATACCATCCGGTCTTCAGGGAACGATAGAAGTGATCCTCGACTTACCGAGGCGCACGAAACATCGGTAGCAAAGACGAGATCTAAGATCCTATCCATTTTGTTACGTATACCATTTACCTGACCCAACGATGTATCGGACAAAAAAATTAAAGAAGTCCTGCTGCATGGATGGGAGCATTAAGTTAGAGTCATTGGATGGAGACCAAGTGATATTTGGGAGTTTAAAGTCACCAAGGACAATAAGACGATCAGAATCACTAAGCTGAGACAAAACGGACTGAAGATGGGCAGCGATGGAAGATGGAAGCATATAAGTTGTAAATTCAGAGGACGGTGGGATGTAAGAGCATGATATCAATAAATTAAAAGAACACAGACGAATTTTAACTACCATAATTTCAATATTGTTGAGCTCATCGATGGAAAACAGTTGGGAAGTTATGTCGGAATGAACAGCAATTAGGACGCCGCCATCTCGGAATACGAGTTTGAGGAATTGAGCCATGTTTCAAGGAAGGCGATAATATTGGAATCAAAAGTTGCACTATCAGCATGTAATTTGGTGAGCTTACTGCACAGGCCACGTACATTCTGATAAGTGATCTTTAGAGGTAGAGAAGAATTCAGTTTTTTGACATAGAAGGTAAATCGGTAGATGGTGTTGGAAGGATTTCGACACGAGGTGCGGACTGTGAAGATCGAGATCGGTTATTGAAAATGTGACAGATAGTGTGTTCGGGCCAGAAAGAGGGTTCTAACACAGTCGTAAGAAATTTCTGCGGGACAAGAAATTTTATAGGAAGAAATGCTACGTTTTTCCTTGAGTTAAATTTAATTACAACGAGGCCAGACGCTATTAAAGTTAAGTTTATAGCAGATATAATCACGAAGACGCGAGACGAATATAGATTTTAGAGGAGCGACAGCGAATAGAGTAGAGAGGTCAAGAGGTGTCACATTGTTGTTGGGTGAGGCAGAGGTGGTTTTACCTGAGGGGCAGGTCCGGATGGGATAGCGCTGGCTGCGGAGCCAGTGCAAGCCGATGTGGATAGAACAATTTCAACTTCCATGTTGACAGACGTGTCGACGGCTTCATTAGGAGGCACAGAAACATCAACAACGGGATGATAATTAATATCCGGTTGACAACCTGGGATGACACGGGCGCGTGATGTTCATTACCGTTCTGTTGGACATCCTGGCAGACAGATATACTGTGACAATGCTACAAACTTCGCTAGAACAGCGAACCATCTCAATGATCCCGGGAAATTCCCGTCCTGATTTTATAAACTTTCATTTCATCCCTCCCAGGGATCTACAGTTTGGCGGGCTCTGGGGAGCTGCTGCGAAGAGTTCAAAGGGTCTTTTGCATAAGACTTTCATCAATGCAAGGCTCACATTCGAAGAACTTGGCACTGCTGCAGTTGAAGTCGAGGCAATAGAAATTCGCGAACTTTGTTACCAATATCAACCGATCCAAGTGATCTCGGTGCGATTTCTCCTAGCCATTTCCTGGTTGGGAAATCTCTTCGCGCGTTATCCGAGCGGACAATCCACACACTCAACCTCACCAATCGGGAACGACGTGATGACAGCCATCAAACAACAATTTTGGCATCGCTGGACATCAGAGTATCTCAACGAGCTCCACGCACGGACAGCGTCATCGGCAAATGTTTCCCTCGGCAACATGGTCATTATCCAGGATGACAATGTTCGTTCATATGTGCACTCCAGTGGCATAAAATCATAATCCTACTTGTTCCTAATCCATTTGTACGCCCATCTTGAAATGCTAAAACACTGTTTCCACACTTTGCAAGACTTTGAAACAAACAAAACAATAACATCAAAACAAACAGACTAAAACAAACTTAATTAATTTCGAATGAAATTTTCGAATTTTTAGTATTTTTACTGTACGGGCAGGGCAGTATCTATGGAAGTTGCAAGTTACGTTACCCAGTGAGGGTATGAAAATCGAATGAGCTATTTAGTTCAGCCTAGATCATTTGTGCGACGAAATAATTATTGGCTGGAAGAACAGTAGACAAAGCAACGACGCAAGCAAGTGGCTGATAATTTCTTAATAAAAATGCCTATTAAGGACGAAAGCGGTAAAGCGAAAACGGACAACAGGCGAATATGATGTAAAACGTATGAAGAGATGCTTGGCTTGGGTATTCTTTAATGGGAGTGAGTGAGTATCGCCGCATTTTAATTGATTGAAGGCGAAGAGACATGAAATGATACGCGCATTTATGAATTAAACGTTTTTGGGGATTTGTAAATGCATTATTTCACCGGTTATCAAATTTCCCAATCACGAAATATTTCTTGGTGTTGCTTTGAATGCAAATATTCAATTTTTTAATAGGAGAAAACTCACTCTCACCAGATCCCACTCGTCCTAGTTGGTGCTGTAATCGTTGACGCCATCGCAGAGCTGGTAGCCGTGTTCAACTTGCATTTGACCTTGCCGCAGATACAGTAATCCGATCGGAGCTATCGGGACAGTCGACATCGCTGTCGAATTGATATTGTCTGAAAGTGGAATAAGAGGAGGATACATTTCGGAATTTACGAACATTTGCTACCCACTTGTAAATGCACGTATTGAAAGCCGCACTTCTACTGATTCGCCCTGCAGGTTATGTTTCAGGTGATCTCGTCGCTGCTGTCGTCGCAGTGTATCTCGGCATCGCAGCGGTAACTGTGCTGGACAACTCTGCAACTGGTTATGAATGAGTGGACTGTATAATTTTATATAGGTTTTATTTGATATATTTGATGTAGGTGATTATGTAACATTGGCGGGTTATAACGTGTTTTATATAAATAGCGGGGGGATCGAATGCGGCAGTATTATAAAAAAATCGGACGATTTCATCGGAATTTCACTTAATTCATGATAAATCGGGGTCTATCTGGCAAAAACATTTCGTGAATATTGGAGAGGTTGTCCACGTACTTAACATTTACACATATGTACATACATCTTATATCGTACACACCGCAAGACGAACAATTGAATTGATAACCGCTTCGAATGATGGACCGGGGGGAACTGAAAGCTTAGATTAGATAGAACTGCTGCTGCGTGGGCAGCTTAAAGAAGCTTTCGAAGATCGAGAGAACGAAAGCGTGGGCAACAATTCAAGCTCAGCTCTCCCGCAGAAAACGAGAGCGAAAGCTAATGCACGCGATCATGGTACTGCATGGCGGTACTGTTAAATAAACAGTAGAATAATTAGCACAACATTATATACCCACGCGAAAAGAAAAACTTTACATATCGCACGCACTGTCGGCCATTTGGAATGAATGTTATTTTATTACCAGTGTGACCGCCGAATTATCGATCAAATATACCGTCCGACCATCAGAAATATACCAATAAGACCGGTCTCATTTTAAAGATATACATCGATGAATCAATTGTCTAGAAGATTGGTTAAGTTTAGTGACTCCTTTCTTTTAGATCTTTGATAAAATAACGTTTTTTTAACCATTAATGGATTTGATGTGTTTTCTGTATATATGTACATCTCGCTCCCGATTTATATTTTTTACACTACAAAAAGCAAAGCTTCGTTGGGGTAGCTATAAAACTACACCCAGCGACAAAAAAAAAGATGACGGTGACTGAAAAGTTAAAAATTATTGCCTCAGCTGAACAAAATGTCTCCATTCGAAAAATAGCGGATACAACTAAGTTCAATGGAATCTCAGTGCGACGATTTTTGAAAAAAGTTCCTGCACAGTTTGCCGCAAAAAAGGGGAACGCTATTCCGTAAATTTCTGCATTGCCACAGTTCCTTATATTATGATATGGGGATGAATATCGAAATATAAAACTGAATCACCAATAATTTTTAAGGGTATGCTCAATTCAAAAAAGTATGAAGTGGAGTTATTCGCAGTGGAGTTGTGTCTAGTATGGAACCACTTAGTGAGAGAGAAGATCCCATATTTCAGGACGATTCTGAACCTTGCCATCGAGCGCGCTCTGTACGAGATTCTCTGACGTTTTGTTATTTTTAAAAATGTAGTCAACTAGTATCAACTATTTTTCACCGACAGGTTAACATTTTAAAGGCGGAATTGGAATTGCTTAGAAGAGTCTGTTTGCAAACCAGATTTTTAAAACTTCTTCAACTTTATAGGGCCTGAAGAAGGCAACAGGAAATTAATTGCAAGACCCATACCATCCGGTCTTCAGGGAACGATAGAAGTGATCCTCGACTTACCGAGGCGCACGAAACATCGGTAGCAAAGACGAGATCTAAGATCCTATCCATTTTGTTACGTATACCATTTACCTGACCCAACGATGTATCGGACAAAACAATTAAAGAAGTCCTGCTGCATGGATGGGAGCATTAAGTTAGAGTCATTGGATGGAGACCAAGTGATATTTGGGAGATTAAAGTCCCCAAGGACAATAAGACGATCAGAATCACTAAGCTGAGACAAAACGGACTGAAGATGGGCAGCGATGGAAGATGGAAGCATATAAGTTGTAAATTCAGAGGACGGTGGGATGTAAGAGCATGATATCAATAAATTAAAAGAACACAGACGAATTTTAACTACCATAATTTCAATATTGTTGAGCTCATCGATGGAAAACAGTTGGGAAGTTATGTCGGAATGAACAGCAATTAGGACGCCGCCATCTCGGAATACGAGTTTGAGGAATTGAGCCATGTTTCAAGGAAGGCGATAATATTGGAATCAAAAGTTGCACTATCAGCATGTAATTTGGTGAGCTTACTGCACAGGCCACGTACATTCTGATAAGTGATCTTTAGAGGTAGAGAAGAATTCAGTTTTTTGACATAGAAGGTAAATCGGTAGATGGTGTTGGAAGGATTTCGACACGAGGTGCGGACTGTGAAGATCGAGATCGGTTATTGAAAATGTGACAGATAGTGTGTTCGGGCCAGAAAGAGGGTTCTAACACAGTCGTAAGAAATTTCTGCGGGACAAGAAATTTTATAGGAAGAAATGCTACGTTTTTCCTTGAGTTAAATTTAATTACAACGAGGCCAGACGCTATTAAAGTTAAGTTTATAGCAGATATAATCACGAAGACGCGAGACGAATATAGATTTTAGAGGAGCGACAGCGAATAGAGTAGAGAGGTCAAGAGGTGTCACATTGTTGTTGGGTGAGGCAGAGGTGGTTTTACCTGAGGGGCAGGTCCGGATGGGATAGCGCTGGCTGCGGAGCCAGTGCAAGCCGATGTGGATAGAACAATTTCAACTTCCATGTTGACAGACGTGTCGACGGCTTCATTAGGAGGCACAGAAACATCAACAACGGGATGATAATTAATATCCGGTTGACAACCTGGGATGACACGGGCGCGTGATGTTCATTACCGTTCTGTTGGACATCCTGGCAGACAGATATACTGTGACAATGCTACAAACTTCGCTAGAACAGCGAACCATCTCAATGATCCCGGGAAATTCCCGTCCTGATTTTATAAACTTTCATTTCATCCCTCCCAGGGATCTACAGTTTGGCGGGCTCTGGGGAGCTGCTGCGAAGAGTTCAAAGGGTCTTTTGCATAAGACTTTCATCAATGCAAGGCTCACATTCGAAGAACTTGGCACTGCTGCAGTTGAAGTCGAGGCAATAGAAATTCGCGAACTTTGTTACCAATATCAACCGATCCAAGTGATCTCGGTGCGATTTCTCCTAGCCATTTCCTGGTTGGGAAATCTCTTCGCGCGTTATCCGAGCGGACAATCCACACACTCAACCTCACCAATCTGGAACGACGTGATGACAGCCATCAAACAACAATTTTGGCATCGCTGGACATCAGAGTATCTCAACGAGCTCCACGCACGGACAGCGTCATCGGCAAATGTTTCCCTCGGCAACATGGTCATTATCCAGGATGACAATGTTCGTTCATATGTGCACTCCAGTGGCATAAAATCATAATCCTACTTGTTCCTAATCCATTTGTACGCCCATCTTGAAATGCTAAAACACTGTTTCCACACTTTGCAAGACTTTGAAACAAACAAAACAATAACATCAAAACAAACAGACTAAAACAAACTTAATTAATTTCGAATGAAATTTTCGAATTTTTAGTATTTTTACTGTACGGGCAGGGCAGTATCTATGGAAGTTGCAAGTTACGTTACCCAGTGAGGGTATGAAAATCGAATGAGCTATTTAGTTCAGCCTAGATCATTTGTGCGACGAAATAATTATTGGCTGGAAGAACAGTAGACAAAGCAACGACGCAAGCAAGTGGCTGATAATTTCTTAATAAAAATGCCTATTGAGGACGAAAGCGGTAAAGCGAAAACGGACAACAGGCGAATATGATGTAAAACGTATGAAGAGATGCTTGGCTTGGGTATTCTTTAATGGGAGTGAGTGAGTATCGCCGCATTTTAATTGATTGAAGGCGAAGAGACATGAAATGATACGCGCATTTATGAATTAAACGTTTTTGGGGATTTGTAAATGCATTATTTCACCGGTTATCAAATTTCCCAATCACGAAATATTTCTTGGTGTTGCTTTGAATGCAAATATTCAATTTTTTAATAGGAGAAAACTCACTCTCACCAGATCCCACTCGTCCTAGTTGGTGCTGTAATCGTTGACGCCATCGCAGAGCTGGTAGCCGTGTTCAACTTGCATTTGACCTTGCCGCAGATACAGTAATCCGATCGGAGCTATCGGGACAGTCGACATCGCTGTCGAATTGATATTGTCTGAAAGTGGAATAAGAGGAGGATACATTTCGGAATTTACGAACATTTGCTACCCACTTGTAAATGCACGTATTGAAAGCCGCACTTCTACTGATTCGCCCTGCAGGTTATGTTTCAGGTGATCTCGTCGCTGCTGTCGTCGCAGTGTATCTCGGCATCGCAGCGGTAACTGTGCTGGACAACTCTGCAACTGGTTATGAATGAGTGGACTGTATAATTTTATATAGGTTTTATTTGATATATTTGATGTAGGTGATTATGTAACATTGGCGGGTTACAACGTGTTTTATATAAATAGCGGGCGGATCGAATGCGGCAGTATTATAAAAAATCGGACGATTTCATCGGAATTTCACTTAATTCATGATAAATCGGGGTCTATCTGGCAAAAACATTTCGTGAATATTGGAGAGGTTGTCCACGTACTTAACATTTACACATATGTACATACATCTTATATCGTACACACCGCAAGACGAACAATTGAATTGATAACCGCTTCGAATGATGGACCGGGGGGAACTGAAAGCTTAGATTAGATAGAACTGCTGCTGCGTGGGCAGCTTAAAGAAGCTTTCGAAGATCGAGAGAACGAAAGCGTGGGCAACAATTCAAGCTCAGCTCTCCCGCAGAAAACGAGAGCGAAAGCTAATGCACGCGATCATGGTACTGCATGGCGGTACTGTTAAATAAACAGTAGAATAATTAGCACAACATTATATACCCACGCGAAAAGAAAAACTTTACATATCGCACGCACTGTCGGCCATTTGGAATGAATGTTATTTTATTACCAGTGTGACCGAATTATCGATCAAATATACCGTCCGACCATCAGAAATATACCAATAAGACCGGTCTCATTTTAAAGATATACATCGATGAATCAATTGTCTAGAAGATTGGTTAAGTTTAGTGACTCCTTTCTTTTAGATCTTTGATAAAATAACGTTTTTTTAAACCATTAATGGATTTGATGTGTTTTCTGTATATATGTACATCTCGCTCCCCGATTTATATTTTTTACACTACAAAAAGCAAAGCTTCGTTGGGGTAGCTATAAAACTACACCCAGCGACAAAAAAAAGATGACGGTGACTGAAAAGTTAAAATTATTGCCTCAGCTGAACAAAATGTCTCCATTCGAAAAATAGCGGATACAACTAAGTTCAATGGAATCTCAGTGCGACGATTTTTGAAAAAAGTTCCTGCACAGTTTGCCGCAAAAAAGGGAACGCTATTCCGTAAATTTCTGCATTGCCACAGTTCCTTATATTATGATATGGGGATGAATATCGAAATATAAAACTGAATCACCAATAATTTTAAGGTATGCTCAATTCAAAAAAGTATGAAGTGGAGTTATTCGCAGTGGAGTTGTGTCTAGTATGGAACCACTTAGTGAGAGAGAAGATCCCATATTTCAGGACGATTCTGAACCTTGCCATCGAGCGCGCTCTGTACGAGATTCTCTGACGTTTTGTTATTTTAAAAATGTAGTCAACTAGTATCACTATTTTTCACCGACAGGTTAACATTTTAAAAGGCGGAATTGGAATTGCTTAGAAGAGTCTGTTTGCAAACCAGATTTTTAAAACTTCTTCAAACTTTATAGGGCCTGAAGAATGCAACAGGAAATTAATTGCAAGACCCATACCATCCGGTCTTCAGGGAACGATAGAAGTGATCCTCGACTTACCGAGGCGCACGAAACATCGGTAGCAAAGACGAGATCTAAGATCCTATCCATTTTGTTACGTATACCATTTACCTGACCCAACGATGTATCGGACAAAAAAATTAAAGAAGTCCTGCTGCATGGATGGGAGCATTAAGTTAGAGTCATTGGATGGAGACCAAGTGATATTGGGAGTTTAAAGTCACCAAGGACAATAAGACGATCAGAATCACTAAGCTGAGACAAAACGGACTGAAGATGGGCAGCGATGGAAGATGGAAGCATATAAGTTGTAAATTCAGAGGACGGTGGGATGTAAGAGCATGATATCAATAAATTAAAAGAACACAGACGAATTTTAACTACCATAATTTCAATAGTGTTGAGCTCATCGATGGAAAACAGTTGGGAAGTTATGTCGGAATGAACAGCAATTAGGACGCCGCCATCTCGGAATACGAGTTTGAGGAATTGAGCCATGTTTCAAGGAAGGCGATAATATTGGAATCAAAAGTTGCACTATCAGCATGTAATTTGGTGAGCTTACTGCACAGGCCACGTACATTCTGATAAGTGATCTTTAGAGGTAGAGAAGAATTCAGTTTTTTGACATAGAAGGTAAATCGGTAGATGGTGTTGGAAGGATTTCGACACGAGGTGCGGACTGTGAAGATCGAGATCGGTTATTGAAAATGTGACAGATAGTGTGTTCGGGCCAGAAAGAGGGTTCTAACACAGTCGTAAGAAATTTCTGCGGGACAAGAAATTTATAGGAAGAAATGCTACGTTTTTCCTTGAGTTAAATTTAATTACAACGAGGCAGACGCTATTAAGTTAAGTTTATAGCAGATATAATCACGAAGACGCGAGACGAATATAGATTTTAGAGGAGCGACAGCGAATAGAGTAGAGAGGTCAAGAGGTGTCACATTGTTGTTGGGTGAGGCAGAGGTGGTTTTACCTGAGGGGCAGGTCCGGATGGGATAGCGCTGGCTGTGGAGCCAGTGCAAGCCGATGTGGATAGAACAATTTCAACTTCCATGTTGACAGACGTGTCGACGGCTTCATTAGGGGCACAGAAACATCAACAACGGGATGATAATTAATATCCGGTTGACAACCTGGGATGACACGGGCGCGTGATGTTCATTACCGTTCTGTTGGACATCCTGGCAGACAGATATACTGTGACAATGCTACAAACTTCGCTAGAACAGCGAACCATCTCAATGATCCCGGGAAATTCCCGTCCTGATTTATAAACTTTCATTTCATCCCTCCCAGGGATCTACAGTTGGCGGGCTCTGGGGAGCTGCTGCGAAGAGTTCAAAGGGTCTTTTGCAAAAGACTTTCATCAATGCAAGGCTCACATCGAAGAATTGGCACTGCTGCAGTTGAAGTCGAGGCAATAGAAATTCGCGAACTTTGTTACCAATATCAACCGATCCAAGTGATCTCGGTGCGATTTCTCCTAGCCATTTCCTGGTTGGGAAATCTCTTCGCGCGTTATCCGAGCGGACAATCCACACACTCACCTCACCAATCTGGAACGACGTGATGACAGCCATCAAACAACAATTTTGGCATCGCTGGACATCAGAGTATCTCAACGAGCTCCACGCACGGACGCAGTCATCGGCAAATGTTTCCCTCGGCAACATGGTCATTATCCGGATGACAATGTTCGTTCATATGTGCCCTCCAGTGGCATAAAATCATAATCCTACTTGTTTCCTAATCCATTGTACGCCCATCTTGAAATGCTAAAACACTGTTTCCACACTTTGCA
>VCKU01000006.1:0-86308 GCA_005876895.1 Drosophila azteca
TTTTATTTTTGGTGCCCCCCATTTGGCTTTTGGCGCATTCCTTGCACTCGATGGCGACGCGCACCGAATGATATGTACAAATTCTGCACCGATCCCTGACAAGCAAGCTTCATTCATACGCACAACCGCGGTCAACATAATACGGCACAGCAGCAGCGGCAGGAGGAACAAAAATAGTGACAAATAGAGACACCATGAATAGATACGACAGAAACCGACAATGGACGCGCACAAAGGATGGTCATGGTCACGTGAGCAAGGACTCCAGCTTAAAGTAGTTTCATACAACATACTCGCCCAAGACCTGCTGGTAGAACATTTTTCTGTATAGCGAACACAGAACCAACTGCCTGACCTGGCGACGTCGCCACCAGAACATCCAGCGTGAAATACTGACACAGACCCGGACATTCTCTGTCTCCAGGAGTTGCAGTATGACCACATTTTCGATTTAATGCAGGGCCTCCGCATGGGCAATGGCAAGAAGCTGGGAGTATGTCTACAAGAAAAAGACTGGCGAGCGCACGGACGGCTGCGCCATCATCTACGACGCATGCAAGTTTCAGTTGCTGGACCAGCGGCCAGTCGAGTTTTACGACGAGAATGTTAAGTTGCTGAATCGCGAGAATGTGGCTCTATTCGCCAAACTCGGACTGAAAGGGCAGAAGAAGGAGTTCATAGTGGCCACCACCCACCTGCTGTACAATCCCAAGCGCGACGATGTGCGCAGTGCCCAGGTGACCAGGCTGCTTGAAGAGCTACAGACATTTTCCTGCGACCCAAAGAGTGGCACAATTACACCCGTAGTATTAACTGGAGACTTTAACAGCATCTCCGATTCTCCGCCCATCGAGCTTATACTTTGCAAAAACGAGTACTCGAGTGCCGATAGCCCCGCAAAGTTGCTCAATTTTGAGGCTGTGGAGATGGGACCGCCAGGTCTCCAGGAACACAGCATTGCGTCTACACTGCAAACCAAATGGGTCACCGTGGACTACATTCTGCGCTCCCTAAGCGACAGAAGCCAGCACCAGCTACAGGTGACTAGCATTTATGGCCTGCCCACGATCAACGTCTGCTGCCACGTCGGACCCATACCAAATCACTATCTGGGATCTGACCACTACGCTCTGGGCGCTGTATTTAACCTTGTCTAGAGTCTAGACTATAAGCCATAAGCCGAAGGATATTTTGACACATCAATAAAGATACGAAATTGGTTTGTGAAAAACTCGACTCACCCGAAATGTTCGCATGGCGCGCTCGTCGCTCGCCTCCAGCTTGGCCCGAATGCTGCTCAGTAGGTAGCCCATTTTGGTGATAGTCACATCCTGGTCGAGATCCTTGTGAAAGAGCGATAGGTGGTGGGTGCTTCGGCCTCTGTATGGAAGTTCAGTTTGCGAGCACGGTTCGTGCTCCGTGGTATCTTCTTGGCGGGATCGGTGCTTCGATCTTGCGTTCGAAATCGAAGAACGGCTGGTCGCCGCTGCTGTCCTTGTCCTGCTGCTGCCTGGTGGATGTCGTTGTTGCCGATGGCGTCGACTGAATGGGGGAATGATAGCTGCCTGGCGGGGATTGCGACTGCAGATCCAGCTGCGATGTTGATGTCTGAACACCCACAGTGCAGAGTCTGGGTGTAGGGTGGGGCCGCCTAGCCGGGTTCTCCGGCTGATTGGTCTTTTTGGGCGACACAAAGCGAAGTATCTTGTTCTTTGAGTTGTTAAGAAAGTTCTTGGACTTGATTTTAAGTGTAGGCTGTTTGATGGTTGCCTTCAGCGGCGAAAAGTTGCGCCACTGCTCTCCCAAATGAACTTCTGGCTGGCCTGTCCGCCAGCAGACTTGATGCCTCGCGGATACTTGATGGGAGTGTTTGCGGTCTATGTTGGAGGCCAGATTCTGGCACATACTACCATCGACCGTGTCCAAGGAGATCTTGGGCACTACCGGCTGTGACACCTGCCAGCCAATGGCAACTTGCGGCTCTGCCATAGGTGCCTGAGTCTTGAAATGGGAGCTCCGCTTGTTCTCGTAGTTCAACATGTCGTTGATCTTTGGCTCTGTCCAGCCCAGCAGGATCTCCTTCATGGGTTTGTCGGCCACGGCATTCTTTCCCTTGTAGCTGGCCTGCTGTATATTTCGGGCGTAGTTCGAGCCACGCTTGGACTCCACTACTCGCTCAATGTCGCTCAGCGAGGGACACGTAGGCAGCTGTCTGCTGCGCCTCGGCTTCTCCACTTCGGCTGCAATGTGGGTAGCGATTTAAGAGACGAAATAGAGGAGCAATGGGACCTGGGACCAGGAAATGAAACCGTAACTCAAATGGTAAGCAACATATCTTTTTATTTTGGCAACAAATTAGAGTTTAATTTTATTTGGTTTTGCTAATTCTAATTGGTTTGGGTTACGGTTTCATTATTTGCCTTCGGCTACCACTTACCCATCGGATAGGACCTGCGCTTGCTCTTCTTATCCTTTCGAGGCGATTTATTATTGCTACTGGGCACTTGGACGCTCTCTGGCGCAGGAACTCGTCCAGAACACGCTCAGCCTCCCGCACCGAAGGCGTTGTCGAGGCCAACGACGACGATGAGAATTTCTCATCGAGACTCTGGCAGCTACGGCGCGGCGGCTTCGGTGGTGGCTTTTGGGAATCACGTGTCTTGAAATTGACCAGACCCTGCGACAAACGCTTCTGCAGGAGACGGCCACCGGCCCCAGAGCTGCGACGCGAACGGGAGCTTTGGCGAGCGGACTGCAGACTAGTCGGTAGCTCTTTTTGAGCCATTTCCGGTTCCTCTTCCACGGCAGACTCCTGCTCGCTGATGTTGGACAGGGCCGGGGCAGTGGGATTGTATGTAATCGGATCGTAGGCTTGCACTTTGGAGGTCTTAACAGGTGAAGACCTTGGCTGGCAGCCCGATCCTGTTAGCTTCTGTCGGTTCACACGCACCTCCGACACAACACAATTGTCACGCAACTCCTGAATGATGTGTATGAGCGGAGCATCATCCCCCACGGCACAAATACTGCTTACGGCAGTCAACGGAATATTTGAGGTCGGTTTCACTTTGGGCGGCTCACTGTGGCGACGTCCCGCCTGCTGCCTCTGGCTGTCCAAGTGGTTCTGGACCAGCGGCCTGGACGCACTGGCCACCTGGACAAGCGTACGTATCATGTGGATGAAAAAACATCAGTTATTTATTCTCTGAAAGGGTTTGAGTACTCATACCTTAGTGCTTTCGGAACGCCTACTGCGTCTGGGCTGGCGCACGTGCGACTCAGTGTCGCGCCGTGGAGGCACAGTCACCACTGTCGCTGGTGAAGCAATAGCAGAATCCGTTCTTGCATGGCTTGCCCTTGCGCTCCTGGGCTTTGTTACAGCGATTCTGGTTGATTAGGTCCGCATCAGCGGCTGTGCCTCGCACCCGCACGGGCTGGTCCTCACCTGGCATGTTGTGGTTGTGGTTGTTGTCGCAGTCGCGGCTTTGGGTGGAGACGCGTCTAATGCGGCGTGCTCGAAACTCGTTTATGCACTCCTGAAGACTAAACGAGGTTGTCGAGCCCGATTCGGCAGAGTCGTCATCCTCCTCTTCCTCCTCCGCCCCCTCCTCGGCTACAACATCTGGCCCTACGTGCTTTGGGAACGTAGAAAATGCCTATGCAAAGATGCTATTTACCAAGCTGCAAGTTTCAATAAAAATAAATTCTAGCTTACTGTGGCCATTTTATGTTTTCCGAAATCACTGATAAGCCACGCGTCGAGGCCAGCTCTCTGTGTGCTCCACTTAACACCACGTTGCACGCTTTCTATTTCTATGTCGAGGTATTTTCCAATCAAAGAAAAACGACGCTGCCTGCATTTTTGTTTTCTCTTTTGTGCCGCTTCTTCGCCGTTATCAACTGGCGGGTATATAACAACCCTGTATAGAAACAGAGATGACAGCTTAGCTTAGCAATAGCTGCCGCGAAAAAGTAGCCGCAAAAAAAAAAGACAAAATGCAATTGAACAGAAACACTCCAACATTTACAACTTAAAAATACTAGAATCAAATAATAGATAATGATTCTATATACATTGGAAGATATGATGTAAGGTTGTTAGATAGTTAATATAGCTAATTCTCTCTATTATGTTAAGAGCTAGCCTGGCAGCACTGTCCACAGCAGAAACAGCTGACAGGTTACGTCGATTTTGGATACGGAAATTTAAAGAAATTTTGTCCAAAGCGTTTGAACTAAAAACAAACAGAATGTCCAACAGTCATTTGTTTTTAAAGTCTGGCTTCCCACGGGCACCCTTGCAGAATGGACTGGGACGCTATGTCTGCCAACTGCAGCGACTCACGCTGAAATTCTGCAAAAACAATGGCTCCAGCAAAGGCATGCGGTAAGAATTGTTTTAAAGTTCAATGAAAATTCCATCTAAAATACCAATTTGAACCACTAGGGATTTCATCGAGAACCACCTGGTGGACTTTGCAAAGGAGAATCCAGGAATTGTGGTCTATGTAAAGCCGCGACGCCACCGCACACCGGTTCTAGTCGGCGAGTATTGTAAGTAGGCGACTAGTTTGTCATTGGACTGGATTGGATAACCACTAATCTCTTGCAGTGAATGGTGATCGCGAATGGATGAGCTGCCGCAACAGCACCCAGGAGGATATAACCAAGTGGGTCGACCTGTTAAAGACACAAAACGGCAGCTCCAGCTCGCTGCGTCTGCGTAAAATGTGGCACACCGAGTACCATCCATCCAGGGGCCCTGGACGCCTTTCCTGCTACGCAGCCCCGAAGCCCATGGTCAGGAATATCCCAGCGTTGATGCATCCAAGCCGCTGGATGCACCACAAACTGCCACCGAGAAGCTCATTGAACTGGTCCGACAACAGAAACTGGAGGCTGAGGAAGTGCTAAGCCAAAAACGTGCAGAGTGAGGAAAGGAGAAGAGGAAGTGTAGGGTTTAGGAATGAAATATAGTTGATTTTTTTTTGGTATTTGTTGCTTTTATTTCTTACTCAACGTAATTCTGTTGGTAAAACAATAAATATTTAAAATATAAACGACTAAAATAGTGCTCTCTCAAATGTAATATCGAACATTGGTTTTTAACTAACAATTCTGGACAAGTCGTACAAAAATCAATCAACTTATTGTCCGTGTTACGAACGTTGTGGTCTTGCACACACGACGTTTCGATATGTCTTAATATTGTGCGTGAACAACCGAAGTGGAATATCATAAATAATGCTTTAGGGTGAGTGACCGCGACCCATGCCTCTGGCTCTGGGGGGGCTTGGAATACTACCATAGATACAATACAAATACAAATTCGATGTGTGAAACTGGCTCGCAGACAGGTGGAGAGGGATAAACAGGTTCTAGTGTCAACTTAGCAGTAAGACTAAAATATAGACTAGCATTTACAACAAGTTAAATATGTAGTTTGTGTGCTGTGTGGGCTATGGTGCTGGTCTCTGAAGGGAAAGCTTTTTGGGTGGAGATCAGCAACGATTAATTAAGTACGTAAGGGTCTGATTCAGACAGTGTAAGAGTGATAGAAGGAGGATACAGCGAGTATTAAGAGTATCAAAACAGAGTATCGTATCCTTCATAGATAAAGATACAGACACACACACATCTATAAATACACCATAAATAATGCTTTTGTGCAGAAGTTCTCCACATTTAGATACGACTTGCACGCTTAAAGATACAGATACAAAGATACTTCATACAAACACACTGATACACAGATACAAGCATTTTGATAGAGTTTACAATTTCCTTTTGGTTAATTCCTTGGCAAAATGCATATAGTAGTAGTACTTAATCGTTACGTTACGATCGACTTTGGCTTTGAGTACACAAAATGTTAACATTGTCATTAAATAAATCAATACAATAAGGACGTCTTGTTCACTTTTGATATTTGTTGTTGCTTTTGTCAATGATATATCACTATCCGAATATTAAACTAAACTCTGCCCTAAACTTTATGTATGTCTTTTCTGTCTTTACTATCCTTAGTTTTGTGTGTGTTTTGGTGTTGGTGGGTGGAGCTTACAAGCCAAGCATTTCCCATTTGCAGCTAGCTATTAGTGTCTCATGCTGTTTTGTTGGTTTCTTTTTTGTTTCCTTTTGGTAGTAGTAGCCTTTCAATGAGAGCTCTCAGATGTCGCCCGTTCCATAGCAGAGTTGATGTCGGCCACAATCTTGCCCATATCTCGCGGTAGGGCGAGTCCGGCTTGAAGGCCGTCTCCAAAAGCGTGGCATCGCCAAAGAAATCAAATACCTCATCGATGCGACCCAACGACTTGTCCGTCAGATGCGGTTGCACAATCGACTTGAGTGCCACCTGCGATTCCGCTATCGACTTTTGCAAATAGCTAGGTCGAAGGTGTAGTCAACCTCGTAGAATGATATGATGGACAGCTGGGTGTTCTGCAAAAGCATACCATTAATGATTAATTGATCGAAGTCTCAACTAGCTCTAGATTACCTGAAACTTGCGCTTAAAGTTCTCGGCCTTTGCAGCTCCTCGTCGCTGAACTGGTTATTCCGATGCAGTACTCCAATCTTGATGACTATTTTGATGATATTCTTGATCAGCTTCTCCGCATTGGCCTTGTGCCGGTATGCATCTTGCAGAGCCTGTAGAGGTTATCCAGCAGCGAGGCCGTTGTCCCATCGATGAACGTCTTTGCAATGTTTTTCGTTGCCATGCGTGAGAGGATTTTCTTTTGAGGCGCGTAGCCCGATATCTTGCGACTTGAACACATTGTCAGCCATGACTAATGGGGAATATGGGTATATGAGAGGAAATTCGAGATATTATTATTATCGTTGCATATTCATTGACGCGCATCGCATCGCATCTGTATTGTTAAACAGCAGAAATAACAACTCAAAACAACTGAAAACCAATGGAAGATATGCATGCACAATGCAATGCGTATCCACACTTTTACCTTCCAAGTTCAGTAGTCCACGCTCCATAGGAGCAGGCACTGTCGTAGACCTGCCACCGACATGGTTGGGCTACACACACGTCAATCCAGTTGCAAGCATGGTAATTGATAAGGAAAGCACAGAAACAGATATATACATATATACATACAGATATATGTATGTATAAAAATGGGTATATGTACGATTGGGCAATGTTAATCATCGTCGTATCTTTACAGTAGATAAAGAAACCTACAGTTTCTTCAACTGCGCTGTGGTTATTCTTTCGGTCTTTGTGTTTCAATCATAGAGGGCCTGGAGGGAGAATAATGGATAGCATGGCCCCTTGCCGGTTGTGTGTGACTCCACAGGAATGTCGACAAGTCAGGCGCAATCCACAATCGACAGAGTTATTCATAAGGCTATTCTAACGGCTTCGCTGCGACGCGGCACGCGCTAGTTGTACGTGTCTATCCCGTAAATGGGCGATGCGGTGCGGAGCGGGCTCGTGCGCAAGTTTTCCCCAACTGTCCAAAAAAGGAGCCTTGCCTTGCCTTGCCTTACCGCACCTCAACCGTTATTCAAGACCAGGGTTGGGGGTTTGGTGCGATACCTCTGGGGAAATTGTGGGGTCAACTGGGGTCAAATCAACCGTTTCCGTTCCTCCAATTCCGGACACCTATCACGACCAAATCGAGCCAGTTGTCGTTGTCCAGCCCTAGTCTTTAATTTAACTAAGTGAATTCCATCTTCTTTCCAGTTCTTGTTCTAATTCTGTTTCTAGCTAGCAAACCGTACCATGACACGGAGCCCGCTCCAAATGGTTAAGGTCACGCGAAATGCAATAATGCGGTCCGAAAAATGAACATGGGGGAACGAGAAAGAGAGATAATTTGTGGTGGTGGCGCCCAGTCGGAACCCAAGGACAAATGGCATTTACCCAGCACCCGCTCGAAATGACCAAAGCGGAAGTGCTAGTGCTACTCCTCGAGTCTGGAGGCATTTCATTTGGTTTTGCATTCGACCCACAATCACTGAAGCGTCCACAAAAGCCTTAGCGAGCGGAATTTGTAGGCCAACTTATCGCCGTTTCCGACACTGTCGTGTTCATGCATTTGCGTGTTTGATATGGTCGTCGTCTCATGGTTGTTCTTGCTATTGTTGCTGTAGTGACGACTGTAGATTTGTGCCTCTGCCTTCCGAGTATTATTGATTGCAACAGGCTCGCCCACCCACACTCGTCCTGGCTGGGTGGTGGGGGAGGGCAAGAGGTCGGAGTTTGGCGCTCAAGCAAGGCTCACCTGTGTTTTTGTTGCTGTAGTCCTATGTCCGAGTATCCTTGGAATTCCCGTTCGAGTTCCTTTGGTGCGAAGTCTAATCTTCTGCTACGTTGCATAGAAAATTCCGAATGAAAACAGCATTTACATAAATAATAAATAGACCGATTCTTGGCTGATTTTATGAGTATTTATTGTATTTTATTGTTTAAAAAAAGTCAGCAGCCAGCGAGCAACAAAACAAACAAACAGTGTGACCGCGCAATTATCGATAAAATATACTGTCCAAACCATCAGAAATATACCGTAAATAACGGTCTCATTAAAAATATATACCGCAAAAATACCAACTAAACTCATATTCCTCGATTTTGATATTCGTTTAAATAACTAGCTAACTAGGATACTCAGGCCTGAACACATAATTTTATGCCATTGATGAATCAATTGTCTACGAAATTAACCAATTACAAAAAAATCGCCTATTGGAGTCGATCTAAAGTAAGGTTTAAACATGAAAGGTCAAGGCATAAAAGTGAGCATGAAATACGCCGTATGAAAACGTAAGTGAGCATGGAATGTCACGTATTTTGGAAACATAAACCGATGGTATGGACATATTTATACCCTTTTTAATTTGATTTATGTTAAAATTCTTTTTCCTAGCTGCTTTAAAACGTAATTAATTAACATATTGATCCCGATACCCATTTCAATCTTTATAAGAAGACCAAAACCGGAAAATATTTTGAGATAGACATGACTAGTTTCTGCTATAATTGGTACCTAGTAATCAAAGTTTTCTTAAATTATATAATATCCTTTCTTAAAGGGTATGGAAATGTTGCTAATTCCGTGAAAATGTTGTGGCACAATGTCGATAATTTCGGGCCACATGTTGCTGGACCATACAAAAAAATGTTGCAAATGGTAAAATACGTATGGAATGTAACGTAAGCAACTTAAGTGAGCATGAAATGTAAGGGGAAATTGTTGCGATGAAAAAGGAAATTGTTGGGATGATGTTGTCTCAACAAAATCCCTCCACAAAAACCCTCAAAAAGTCCCAATAAAATATACGGTCTGACCTCAAATATACCGCAATATACTACAAATATAACATATTCCTCGATTTTGATATTCTCTTTAAAATACTAGCTGAATAGGATACTGAGCGCTAAACAGATAGTTTTAACTGATAGATGAATCAAATATCAATAAGATTAACCACTTTTAGAAACTCCGTTTATTCAATTCGGTCAAAAATTAAACAAAAAAGGTCAATAAAAAAGTAGCTTTCTTACAAACAACTCGATACTCAAGAAAAGGTCAGACCGATTTCTTACAAGGCTAACTACATATTCGGTACAAATGAAATATATATTTAAAATCAAATGTCCTTTTTCTGATGCCGATCGGTTGGCGGGACTTTTCCTCTGACGAGGAAATGTGTACGTTTAACGGGGTTTCAATGGGTTAATCGTTGTGGCGCATTCTTATTTAAACATGTGGCAAACCTTCGGCGATAGCACCTGCATCGATAATATCTTGTGCCCGCCCCACTTCCATCTCTAAAGTCCAGCTGCGTCGTTGAAAATATGCTAGCATCGTTTTTATTGTTTTATTTTGAATAAAATAGCAATTAGACTAGTGAAAATCAATCAAAGAAGCTGCATTCGTATAGCTGGTGTCAGAATGAACATATACAACAAATTGCGGAGCAGGGAGCACGGGTTCTGTGAGTATTTCGAATGGCGGGAGAATTTCACTTTTGGCGGTCGAATTTTCTATGTAAATATATGATTAATTCAAAATGTTACAATCAATGGAAATGGTAATTGGCACTCTAGTGGCAATAAGTTAAGCCTAGGATCAGTCTGCGATCCGGCGATGCCTCATCCAGGGAAGGGGTCACCAGGTCTCTATCCGAAATTGCAGTGCAAGCGAAAACTCATTGAAAAACTAGACTGCAACACAGACAAAGCCACGGTGGTCATAATCTGAGAGCTGCACTAATTTCTGTCTTTTCCGCTCTCATTGCAGCCAACGAGCGGACCTACGACTTCGCCCTACGTCGCCTGTGCGTGGCCAAGGAGGACAGCTGGCGGGGAATCGCTCCCGCCAACTACTGCCCGGACTTTAACCCAGAACCGCCCATATTCTCGGCCAAATTTGCCAACTGCAATGGCTATAGGCACATTCTGGCCATAGCCAATGAGGATGGCAAGATCACACTGCAGGACACCACACAGCGCAACCACGAGCCGGAGGAGCAGTCCCTGCCGGGACCTCAGTGCCATTACAATGCTGTCTTCGACCTGGAGTGGGCCCCAGGCCAGATGCGATTCGTTTCCGCCTCTGGGGACCACACGGCGCGGCTATGGGAGGTGGCTGGGTCGGGCATTCGCGGACTCAACTCGTATATCGGCCACACGCGATCCGTGAAGTCGGCCGCCTTCAAGCGAACAGACCCAGCTGTGTTTGCCACTGGCGGGCGAGACGGTGCCATTCTCATTTGGGACATACGGGCCAACCTCAACATGGATCTGACCTCCCGCGTGGACAACTGCATCTACAGCGGCCATACGGGGGGACCGGGCACGCCCGTCTCGCAGCGAAAGCAGCGCACACGCACGCCCAAGATGTCGTCCAGCGCCACCTCGAGCAGCATAACGGGATTGGCCTTCCAGGACGACAACACCCTGATATCCTGTGGCGCGGGCGATGGCGTGATCAAGGTGTGGGATTTGCGACGCAACTATACGGCCTACAAGAAGGAGCCGCTGCCCAGGCACAAGCTACCGTATGCCGGCCACTCTACCTTCCGAGGATTCACCAATCTGATTGTGGATGCGGCAGGGACGCGACTCTTTGCCAACTGCATGGACAACACGATCTACTGCTACAATCTGGTGTCGTACTCCCCCAAGCCGCTGGCCTGCTACAAGGGTCTGCTGAATTCCACTTTCTACATCAAGTCCTGCCTGAGTCCAGATGGAAAGTACTTGTTGAGCGGCAGCAGTGACGAGCGGGCGTACATCTGGAACCTGGAGCATGCAGAGGAGCCGCTGGTGGCTCTGTCGGGACACACGGTCGAGGTAACCTGCGTTGCCTGGGGCTCCTCCCACGACTGTCCTATTGTCACCTGCAGTGACGATGCGCGGCACAAGATATGGCGCATGGGACCCGACCTGGAGGGTCTCAGCGAGGCCGAAAGGGCTGACAAGTATCGCGGCCACGCGAGCTATGTGCGCCAATTCAGCAAAAAGTCGACGGCTCCGGCCACCGGCAATCACAAGTACAACCTGAGAGATCTGGAGTCTACGCCCCGCTCACTGAAGCGCCTGATGGACCAGAATGAACGCACGCCCGGCTCCATCGAGAAGGTGGCCATGAAGCGTTCGTTTCTGGACATGCTGGGCGTGGCCAGCAGCGAGGCAGATGCCGAGCAACCTCAGAAGCGACCCAAGCCCCTGGAATCCCGTGGAAGGCGACTCTTCGGCCCCTCCAGCCAAGAGTCCACCTGCAGGCACATTCAGCTGCCGGCAATTGGCGAGGAAGAAGCATCGCCCAGCAAAAAGCAAAAAGAGAACGCCACCGCTGATGATATTTCCCCAGCGGCCAAGCTGCTGAGCCTCAACTCGTCGCCGGCTCACTCGCCGCTCAGCGAGAATGTCAACCACATCTACGCCTCCCCACCCACCACATCCGCAGCTGCAGCAGCGGCGGCGGCAGCGACGGCAGCTGCTGCCTCCGAGGGAGCTGGTCAGCAGCCCCTCTCCTCTGTGATCTACTCGCCCACCTCGAACCTGCCCAACTACGTGCTTGACGGGGAGGCACCGCATCTGGCCATAATGTCGCCCAAGCGCAAGGCCAAGGAGAAGGTCGACTGGCTGACGAACATACGCAAGCAGAAACTAATGAACGGCAGGGCGCACGTCTCGCTCAGCGACAAGATCAACGAGGAGCAGCAGCTGGCAAACTCTGTCGATGTTTTGGCCTCGCCGCGTCTCCAGTGCCTGCGCCAGTCTGAGTGCAGTCCCCGCTTAAAGGCCACTCCGCGTCGGCGCATCTCGCACACTGATACTGGAGGTGGTGCGGGCGGATCCCAATCGCAACCACAGCCACGCACACCCACCTCCAGTCGTCGGAACAGTGAGACGACGCTGCTACGCTTCTTCAGTGTTCAGCGCAGCAGCAGCGTGGCACCAGACGAGACGGCGACAACGTCGGGAACAAGCGAAATGTCGCCTCCTCCATCGGCCACGCCTCTGACACTGCGAACGCCCACGACAGCGGTGGGCAGCGATTAAGATGTCGCCTAACAAATGGGAAGAATCCCAATCCCAATCACTTCCCCGTATTATTGCACCCGTAGTTTTAAGCGGACATTGTTGTAAGTTATTTTACGTAGATAATAGCTTGAATCTTTTTTTTCGTTGGGCGAGTTGGTAACCAATTCCCCCGGCACTTTGTACAGCGCCACTACAAAGACTAAATAAAAGTAAATCCATACATTTTTGAAGCTTCTTCATTCGGTTACAAGTACAGTATGGATCACAACTGTAGGACTAGGTTATTGCACTTTCTTCTTCTGCTGTTGTTGCTGTTGCTGCTTGGCAGCCGCATTCAGCCGCATGGTCTGAAAGATCTGACGGGCCACACCCACAAGCAATACGAGGTGACAGAGATGCAAGGCCGAGCTGGACAGATTCGTGCTGGGATAGCTGTTCCAGCAGTACTCGATGATGCCCAGGATGAGGTAGCGCACGCCCAGAGAGTACGACGTAGACCAGACCAGATACGGAAGAGAATGGAAGTACCACACGTAAAACTGGTAGTGCAGCGAGCGTGAGCAGGCCACGCCGATGAAGTTGCAAAGGAAGAAGGGCAGCAGGGCCAGCTGCGTGCACCGATCAAAGTGGATTTCATAGCGCTCGGACTCCGCCTGAACGGGGGAGGGAGCTGTAGGAGTCGCTGCCTTGCCTCCCGATGACTTTTGCAGGGTCTTTTCGAAGGCTTTCAGAAAGGATTCCTGTTCGGCGCTAAGTTTCTCCGTATCCGTATCCTTTTCCTTTTTGGCTTCCTTCTTAATCTTCTTCTGGGCTTGGACTTCACTATTCTTTTTGGCAATTTGTGGCTGAAGTTGCTCCTGGACGCTGCGCAGGCGAACATAGCTCTGGAAGAAGGTCCACGTGGGCTTGGCGAACACCAGGAGGAGCACCAAATGCAGACCCAACAGCGATAGGTGGAACGTGCGATGCTCGAAAAACTGCCGGCTCAAGAATCTATAGTTCACCGTCCACTTGTGCTCGAAAATGCGGCCCAGGTCGAAGCTGCCCCTCAGATACTCCACAGGATGGGAGAGCAGAAAGGGGGCGCCCAGCAGCAGTTGAACCAACCCACAAATTGCCAGCTGCAGGAAGGTCTTCAGCGGTCCCAGATTGGCCAAGTAGAAGAGCAGCAGAGCCGGCGCAAACAGAAGAATATTCATCTTGACGCCCACGGCCAGGCTGAAAAGAATGCTGCCCCAGGTCCAGCGGCGATCCACGAAGAGATTGAGTGCCGCATAGAGTAGGAGGATGGCCACGGGATCGTTGAACAAACGCAGCACATAGATCGAGTGGATGCGGTACGAGGTGAAAGCGCTCAGGACGAGCACGTACGGTGGCACCTTGCGGCTCTTCGCGTACAGGCGCAGCACCAAGCTCATCTGGAGTAGGTAAATCCCGGCAAAGATGTACTGCGCCACCCGGACATTCGCTCCATGCGACGTTATGTAGTAGAGGGCCGAGTAAATGTATACAAAAGCCGCCGGATAGACCAGGGGACCAGTATCACCTGCAAAGTAGACAAAAGAAATAGTTTCATTAACATTTCACTTGTCTTCTTCCGTTACGATTCGAATTTAAACCCGTGAGACTGAAGTGACCAAAGAATCAAAACACGTTAGTGTGACCGAAGCGACCTTAAACCAAAAACACATACTTTCACAATGTCTGTGTCCGAAAGAGAAGGAAAATGCTAAAAACCATTACGCAAAAATGAGTACCGCTGTTTTTATTCAATTGGATTTTGAAAAAACCAATTTATATCAATTGGTATGATTGAAATTCCCAATTAGGGTTCGGTGTGTCTTAGTGTGACCGCAGTGACCAAATACCATATTCCCAAAACACACGGAATATTTTGTCGTTATCGTTATACAACTTTTTAGCTTGGCGACAGCTGAGAAATAAAAAAAACTTTTGATGTAAAAATGATTTCGTGTAAAAAATTGTTTGTACTCCGTGGCCAACTGCCGGCGATCCGCGGCTGCCGCCGGTACCAACAACACCCTCGGACACTATTGACACACAGCTCCAGCTGCTCCTCCTGGCACTGCACGGCCGCGCCGAGTGTATCGCACGTGTCCTCATTGCCGTTGCTGGGGCATAGGAAACGCGATGATGGATGGCAAACAGTCCGCAGTTTTCACACCTCCAACCGGATGCTGGCCAAAGACTACTATAAGACGCTGGGGGTGGCCAAGAACGCCAGTGGGAAGGACATTAAAAAGGCCTACTATCAGCTGGCCAAGAAGTACCATCCGGACACCAACAAGGAGGATCCGGATGCCGGTCGCAAATTCCAGGAGGTCTCCGAGGCCTACGAGGTGCTCAGCGATGATCAGAAGCGTCGCGAATACGACACCTATGGCCAGACGGCGGAGAACATGAACCGTCAGGGCGGCGGATTCGGTGCCGGCGCCGGCGGGGCAGGACCCTTCGGACCCGACGGCTTCTCACAGAACTGGCAGTTCCGCTCGACCATTGATCCCGAGGAGCTGTTCCGTAAGATTTTCGGCGAGGGAAACTTCCGTAGCAACAATTTCGAGGACTTCGCCGACTCCAAGTTCGGATTCGGCCAGGCGCAGGAGCTAGTGATGGACCTGACATTCGCCCAGGCAGCCCGCGGCGTCAACAAGGAAGTGAATATAAATGTGGTGGACGATTGCCCCAAGTGCGCCGGCTCCAAGTGCGAGCCGGGCACAAAGCCGGGTCGGTGCCAGTACTGCAACGGCACAGGCTTTGAGACCATCTCGACGGGCCCCTTCGTCATGCGTTCCACGTGCCGCTACTGCCAGGGCACGCGCCAGTACATCAAGTATCCGTGCAGCGAGTGCGAGGGAAAAGGAAAGACTGTTCAACGCCGCAAGGTGACTGTACCGGTACCGGCGGGTATTGAGAACGGACAGACGATGCGCATGCAGGTGGGCAGCAAGGAGCTGTTTGTGAACTTCCGAGTGGAACGTAGCGACTACTTCCGCCGTGACGGAGCCGACGTGCACACAGACGTGGCCATCTCGGTGTCACAGTCCGTGCTCGGCGGCACTGTGCGTGTCCAGGGCGTCTACGAGGATCAGTGGATCAACATTGAGCCGGGCACCTGCTCCCACCACAAGCACACGATGCGAGGCAAGGGCCTGAAAAGGGTAAACGCCCACGGCCATGGCGATCACTATGTGCACATCAAAATCGACGTGCCGCGGAAGCTGAGCAAGGAGCAGCGCGCCCTGATCGAGGCCTACGCCGAGCTGGAACTGGACACGCCAGGCAAGATCCACGGCATCACTCAGCGCAAAAATGGCAGTAAGAAAGCAACGTAAATACACCCTAGCTGATAGAATCAAAACGCAATTCTCAATATTTAAAGTCAACTCGCAATCTCAATCTCATTGCCCAATGCAGCATATGATATCTGATGTAATTGGAGCTTGAATTATTAGTTTAAATATACGCATACGTGGGTTCACAGTCTGAACGATACTTAAACCTCAATCTCTGTCTATTGCTCTTCTATAATTGCAGCACAGGTGCGAGTGAACAGTCCGGAGCTGTTGGAGGCGGAGCAGCCAAAGAACCCACCAGCAACGAAAGCACAAGCGAAACCCAGAAACAACAGGAGCAAAAGGAGTCCACGTCCAGTGGAGGATCAGGAAAAAGCGAAGGCGGAGGAGGCTTCTTAAACAAGATCAAATCGATGTTCAACTGAAACCCAAATGTGTTACGCTAATGTTTAAGCAAAAACAATGTTAATGTTGCTCCTAAGTTAACGTTTTCTTTTAAGCCTAAGTCGAGGGGTAGGAGCAGCTGGTCCTATCCGATTCCATGCGGAAGAGACGAATAAACCAAATTTACAGTCCAAGAAAAGCAATTCCTGTTGCCTCCATTGCCAGAGGGATGGAGCAGAAACTTTAGATATAGAAAGAAGCATTGGAATGGGGACACATGGCAGCCGCTGCTGCTGGTATCCAAAAATAAACCTGAAAAAACCTTGAGCACTCACCGCGCAACAGGGCATAATTGGTGGTCCCGTTGAGGAAGCCTTCGCACTCCTGCATGTAGGCCACCCAGTCGATCTCCGTATATGGCACGCGCCGAATCACAAAAACATTGATGACTGCCTCCGCCAAAACAATCAGAACACTAATTATGGGCAAGGCGGCCGGCTCGAGCACCAGGTACTTGAGAAATCCTATATTCAGGTATTTGTCCACCAGTGTCTGCAACAGGTTGCTGGACTTTTTGCGACGTCCTGACGGACGAGTGTTGTTGGCTTTCGGTGGGGCCATTTAAGTGATAATAGTCGGAAAATTAACTAAATTAAACGAAAAGAAACCACACAAGACCAGGGCTGCAAGCACAAGGCAGAAAAAACGTACGGCAACAGCTGGTTTGCTAGATGGCGATGGCCCTTGTACTATCCGTTGATTAGAACGTTATCGTTATCGACAATCGAACTTGAAAGCTTTTTAAAAATTAAATAATTTTCGGACAATTCGGCATTTACAGCGACAAAGTGGCTGTACCTGAACATATATCGAACCAAAGTTGAAGCTATTTCAGACTATTTCAAAGGATACTCCAAGGTGGAACAAACCCGAATGACAGACAATAAATTAAAATAGTTTAGTCTATGTACTGTCCAGCGCAGTTCAGGCTACGACAGTCTATATGTTGGCTTGATGGATATTTCCCACCTACTCCACCTATAATTTAACGTAGACTAATTATAAAGAGAGTTTTACGGAGTTAGTCTTTGGGGCAAATGCAAAAACACGACATGAAAACAGTAAATGAAATAATTAGTTTTCATTGATTTGAAATTGATGAGTGGATAAACATAAAGACTACATAAAGAAGCATTGATTGGGAGTGCGAGAGGAAGTGGTGAGTAGTGGGGTGTGCGCAACTGCAAATGAAAGCAAATCAGCTTAGAGCCAATGTGGTAGATTAATGGTCACCGTTCACCTCATAGATGGATGGACGCGTGGTGCAATCAGCGCCGTTTTCGGTGGTGGGGGAGCGCGCACTCGCCCAAATATATTAGGGGCGCCGAAATCATATTACTTTTTGGTTTTTATGATTCAAATGTTATTCTCCTTTAAACTATGGAACCGAACGCAATGGCGCAACCCTAGGGTAATCTGGTGTTCCGCGGTTCAAGCAAAGACAAATATAATTAGTAAGCTAAGTAAGCCTTACATATTTTTTGCACTCGTGTCCAAGAGATTTCGAAAGCTACACATGTTTGTATTTTTAAGATTTTTAAGATTCGATGATAGAACTTGCTCTATTGAAGAGAGGTTTATTGACTTCATTGCAAGAAAAGAAAAAATGTTTTAACAAATTGAAAATTGATTGCATTGATATAAGGTACTGCAGAGCTCATGGCTAGTGAATATTAAGGTGTGCAGGCTCGAATTATTGCTGTAAAGAATATGCTTATTTTGTACCCTGTTTTTTGTAGTTCTGGCACAACTAAAAAGCATGCTGTTTATGCATTATTCAAACAGCTTGCAAAAGTTATAAAAGTGCTACAAGAAATAGTGAAAATTAAGAATAATGAAGAATCTTATCAAATTTGATTGAGAAGAATTATTGTTTATGGTTTTTAAAAAGAGTAGTCTTTTGACTTTCGAATTTTTGCCCCGTATGCAAACTATATTCGACATGGCACTGGCTGTAAATCTGGAAACATCCGCCCAGCTGATTCCACTTCCTCGCCTTCCTGCACAATCGTGAAAAATGCCCCAAAGCCATTTGGGTATTGGTTTACTGGTGGTTTACTAAGTCGTTGTGACCTATTGACGAGGGGCAAACGTTGTAACATGGCCGGTAAACAGTCGCAGGCCGGCACTGCGTGGAATCGTCTGCATGCTCATGCATACATATGTATGTACATATATGTATGTAATCAAACGGACATGATGCACATTTAATAAAAACAAGGGGACAACTGTTGGCGTACTTTCCTCCTAGGCAATGGACATGTCATCCTTTGCATCCTTCATTGTATGCAGATTTCTGGGCAATTAATTGCCAACCAGTGCAAAATAAACTTTTCTCTTACTCTTGAAATCTCCCTGTTTGTAATTTACAAGTACATATGTACATATGCATGTAAATATGAATGTAGTTCAATCAGTATTTACATACATATGTATGTATATACTTCGTTTGTCATACACCAATTACGTGTCGAACAGGATAGCGAACATTTCGGTCCTCGAATATGTATCCTTCTTGTTTGTTGATGCTGTTGCACATTTATTGTGTGCACTGCATCTTGTATATATACATACATATGAATGTATACATATGTATATGTATGTACGTGTATGTACGACGCTCAGAAGCGATGAAAGACCCGCCTGCCCACTCATAGTGGCGACTGACGGGAGAGGACCGCAATTCCGACGGATTAAAACATGGAGATACTATATCCGCCCATGATGTAACGTAAGTAAATATTTTTTAACTTGTTGCGTACAGAAGTTTTTATCGCTTGAATTTTTATTAAATTTTCCGACATTTATTTGATTGAGATTCAGTGCAATCAAACGGCAAAATGAAACCTTCCAATCAAATAAAACATTTCTGTTTAATTACTATTTTATTTAATGACGATTCGAGTAGAGTCCCCCCAGGTATTCATACATATATCGCGAAAGTACACAAAAAAACAACCTTCAAAGGCAAAGGAAATTCTGACTTTTTGCAGTTTCCCCCATTTCCACACCCAAAGGAATATTCGCAGATACATATGTATGTGTGTACATATTTCAGAAACAATCGTTTGATGTTTGGTTTGTCGTCTCCACTTTGTGGGTCAATCGTGCCTAAAGTTAGTTATCACTTTATGAACTATAGAACTAAATCGGTCATTGCTTATCAGTAGCGTCGCCATTGTGTGAGTGCGTGTGTGTGAGTGGTTCCACAGTTCCATAGATAGGCAACGAGGCAGCCTCAGACAGAGAGCTATGTAAATATTTACGAGTATTCTAGGTATGAGCGAGAAAATTGTTTATTAATCAATAATAATCTATATAAAAACATATGTACATATTTTTGTACCTACATATGTATCTGCACTGTTATCATGTCGGTTGGTCTGCTCTACTGATAAGAGCAAGCTATTAAATGCAAATCTCACAGCTTCAACCCAAACTAGTTCCCGACCCAACAGAACTTTGCACTTAAAATGGTTTTTGTGCTTATTCATTCCTTTGGCATTTAATTGTTTCACGATTAAGTTAGTAGCTATTTATTCTTGAAATGCTGACGATTAGCCTCTGATGTCTGATGACGCTTTAACGTACTCCAAAGCGAGACTCTCAAAGCAGAGCAAACACAGCATAGACGCAGCCCAGTCGCCAGTATCCTTCCCATCCAGTGCAAACATCCGATCAATCGCCAAGGCCATATTGCATTTCCAGCTTCTGTTTGGTTAGATATTACCACTACTACTACCTACTACCTTCTTTCATAAGAAGATGGATCAAAGGTTGCACTTTGCTGTGACGCCTCTATTCAGCGACCTACCAAACTGTTGATACTTGACTAGACGGAACACACACACACAAACACATTTATAGGCCTCTCTGTTTGTGTTTGTTAGACCAGATGACAGGCGGCGGCCAAGGGGGCTACGGCCATTTAAGAGTTCAATCATATAAAGCGTTGTCGTTGTCGCGCCGTTGTCAATTTTACAATTATTGGTGTTGCTGTTGCTGCTGATTTTATTGTTGCCCCACGCCCGCTCAATACATTGTTTGTGCTTTTACATGTGCACTTCACACACATCTGTATGTATATATTAAAAGTCCAAGAGGCAAAAACAGAAAAACAACAGCAAACTTGGGCTAGGTTGTCTCCCGAATACGCTGCTAGCGAAAAAGGGAGCAGCATATGAGCACGGACAAAAAGCTTATTTGCATGTGTTTGCTAAGCGACAACACAGACGCCTTTCCAGCCCAGCAGTCGTCACTCTAAGGCTCTGCGCCTAGTGTAGGGTACAATAGAATGCATGCAACAGCTCGTCGGAGCCAAGGTGTTTTTATATAAGGTGGCGCAAAGAGAGCATTTCGCAACAAGCTTTCTAGATGATCAAAATCAAATCAAAAATCGAAGCAATTAAGTCTGCTCTTCTAAGGAGTGTGCGACTGTTACATATTCATAAATTAAAGTTCAATATACTCTTTACATATTTAGTTTTAGTAGTAGTATGTTTCCTGAATAAAAAGTTAAGTGAAGAATTTTCACCTCTACCGAAAAATACTGCTTCGCTTGACCGCTTCTGATTATGCGTCACCTTGTATAAGTACACCCTGTGCGAAGCGTACGATTTTTCATAGGCCCCCCACTCTTCTGACACTCGTTGCTCCAACATTAACAGCTCTGACTGCCTGCCTGTTGCTGCTCCACTCTCACTTCCCCTCCAACGTTTCCACCTAGTTTCTCTATCGTTCGTAAAAGAAACTTATTGCATGCGAGTGTGTGTGTGTGTCTGTTTGCTCTTCGTGCTTCGCATGGAATAACTATATCGGGTAGGTGCCTGCTCTGAGGGACATACTTGCGAGCATATCAAGTGCTTATGTCTCTCAGAGAACGGGATAGAGGGCCTTACTTTTGCTTAGTCATACCCCTGTTGCTAAGAGACAGCTGGTTGGTTCAGCTTTAGGCCGAAAGAAAACGAAACGAGCCGAACGAAAAAGCCGAATGTGCACTCTGAATTTGTTTGTTTGTTTCATCGCGATGAAATGTTTCCCCATTTCTGTTTCGACTTGCCGCGTAACGGTTGTCATTGCTCGCGAGTGCATTACAGCGCGGCTCGCACGCAACAACAGCAGCAGCAGCCCGCACCCATCTCTTCACCCCTTTCTGGAATATTCAAGTCTAGACTAAGCTTAGTTAACAAGAGAGTGCTCCGAAGATCGCACAGAAGTTTTTACTTTTTTAGTTTGTTTGAGTTGTTCGTTTTGTTAATCTGGTAATTTCCTCAAAACTATATCTACTCCACTCTATTTTTAAGTGTGTGTGCTTTCGGTGCTGAAATTGGTGTTGTTCTTCGTTTCAGAATTAGTCAAATTTTAAAAGAAACAAAAAAATAAAAAGCGCGCGCTCAAGATTATATGCGGAAAAAAACAGAATCATTGTTATTGCATGGAAAATTACTACAGAAATCAACAACAAGCCAAACCGAAAGCACACTAAAAGAGAATAAAAAAAGAGCAGAAAGAGAAACAACAATAACACAGAGGAAAGCATAAATAAGACTGTGGGCCCCACAGACGACGAACCGCATAAACAAATTAAGTGATGCTCCCTGCCTTCGCCTTCCTCTGTGCTCCGTGCCCTCTCCCTGCTACACGCGCCGTTTTTGAATTTAAATTTAAATTTAAACTATTATTGTTATCGCAGGCTGCCTGCTCTTGATTTCTATTTTTTCGCGCCAAATGCAATCGTCTCTTACATAATTAATATGGCCAAAACCAAAACAAGCGTTCCCAAATGTACAATTTAAACAACTCGAACCGAAAGAACGCATGTCATTTCACACCCGCGCAACTTTGCGCTGCTTTCTAGTTCTTGTTGCTGCCATTTCGAAACTGTTTCCGAGATATCCAAAATATATATATATGTACATATCTGCATATGTATACAATATCTATAGAATTTTGATTAACGCATTTTCATTATTTATTCCACAGTGTTTCTTCCCTTTCTTCGTATTGTGTTTCGCGGCTGTGAAAAACATATTGCAATTAGTTACTGTTACTCTCCTCCACACCCATCGCGCCCAACAGCTAACTGTATTCGAGTGTAGTGTGTCTGTTATCACCGAAAAAAGACATACACTTCACGTCCATACACATTTAACTCGTAACGAAATCAACGTGAGTGTGTGTGTCTGTGTAGCTTTATCAGACAAGCCAAAGGCAAGCCAAGCGCACACAGAGAAACAAAGCAAAAGAGACCGACCCGATAAAGCAGAATCAACAAGCACCGAAGTAACGGCGGTCACTCTCTTGCCCTGCACTTCTCTGCATCAGCACCAATTAACCTGCATTGAGACCAGAGAGCTGATCACCACACCACAATCGCCTCCCCGTGTTTCGTGGTTTCGTGATTCAATTACGCTCTCTCTCTCTCTCTCAATCTCTCTCAGCAAGGCAAGCAAATAAAGCAAATGAGCCGTTTAACCGTTTAGCCGACGCTCTCTATGGGTAAGTTTTCTATGATGTTATGAAAATGTAATTTCGAATTAAACGCGTCTCGCTTCGCCTCTATTGAAAACTAGTCTCTTTTTCCGAAAACATAAAGAAAACTGCAATCGGTCTGCCGTATCTATGGCCCTATCTCAAATGCATATCTCGTATGTACCGTCGCCAGGGGCACCATTTAGAGATACAGACACAGTCGTAGGCTTGCAATGCACTGCCCTCTGGGCAGGCCCTGCACTACACACCACACATGCAGCTTGGTTCTTTTGTTTGGCCTGTTAGAGAGCACCATGATTTTGAGCCCCAACTTTTTTGGAGGCTGTATGCTGTATGCTGATCAAGTGTATCCAGATAGGAGCTTCGGCCCCCAAGGCTAGATTTTCGCATAGGTTTTTGTTTTATTTTTCGTTTTGTTGTATGCCAGACGCATACACACCATCTCGATGGGTTTGGGGTGGGCCAGTTTCGAATGAAACCACTAATGTTCTTGCCCTGGCCTGGTCCTGGCCATGGAAGGCTGTTTCTGAGCTGAAATTCCCAAAACTAGAGAAGTCCCAAGGCAAAAGGTCTGTTGATTTGCGGTTTTCCAATTGGAATGACTGAAAGCCTGAATGCAAGCATAATTAGTATTGGGCCAGCAAGAAGAAAAGGCTATCGTCGGCCAGAAGGAGACTGTCCTTCCATCAAATGCGAAGTATTGGTCCTGCGGTCTCGTCTCTGGCAGAAGCCATTCTGAGCTGAGGAAATTGGCACATGACCTGACCTACCGCAAGAAAATCTAAATTAGGCACGTTTTGTGCGTCTCTCTTTTGCTCACTCTCCCCCTGTATTATGTATCTGTCCCTTTTCCTCTTCCTCTCCCTCTTTCTCTTGCTCACTCTGTTGTTTTCAATTTGTTCGAAACATTTATTAACATTGTTTGTGGCTGCACACAATAATTCCATCCTTCGATTATTTCATTCTTCTCTGTGCTCTTAATATTTCTGTTATATCCATATGTAGGTAGTACTATCCTAAAATGTCGAGTTTTATTTTTGTTTGGCTATATCAGCATTCTATTTTAGCTATTTGGTTTTTCAATTGATGAACTGTACTGTTGAATACCGCAATTATGCTATCAATGGTTCCTATGCCGACGGCACTCATTCGCTCACTCGCAAACACTCGCGCACTCACACACTGATTCACACACCAACACCAAACACCAAACACCTTCACTGGATTGCATTGGGGATTGGGGGGAGTTTATTTGGGATCTCCATTTGTCAGAATGGGTCAGGTCGTGGTGGTCGGTCCCTGTCTGGAATTTGGGTTCCCAGTTTGAGTGTTCTGGGAGTATTCCCTCTTCATTAAATAATGATATCTGCAAACGATACGAGTATGTGTCTATCGCTCCCACATTTCCCTCCGCTCCGCTCCGCCCCGCTACGACCCACAACACCCCACCACGCTCCGCTCCGTCACATTCCATTCAATTCTCTCAACGAAATGTAATTGTCATTGAGTATACGACCTGGCGACCAGAGTCGTATGATTTATTCAAAACGGGCCGTTTTCAGCCGTCGTTTGTCGCCACTTGACGTCGCTTGTGCAATGTATTAGTTAAGCAAATAGCAACAATTGCCACAGCAGCAATAACAGCAGCAACAACAACAATAACAACAACAGCAGCTACAACTATTGTATATACTGTATGTATGTACCTACAATTATAGTCGTCACTTATATGGCCGCAAGCACGAGGTGACTGAACTTCCAACAACAAAAAACTGCCACTGCAACTGCAACTGGAACTGCAAGTACAACAGTAGATCAGAGAGGCAGATGAGAGGCGGTATGGTTATTTAATGGCCATTCTCTGATATTCTACATATTTCGCTTATGCATTGTCATTTTCCATTCAATATTCAAGGATATAATGTATCTGTAAATGTCATATTTCATTTCCTTTGACGCTTTCCAATGAATTTCACTTGTTTATTTTACCAGAAAGATTTCCCCCAAAAGCATCATAACTAAAGATTAAGGAGATTAAACTCGGCTCTCCGTTCTGGCCAGTAAAGTGCAAGTTAAATTTGCAAATTGGCTTTTAATTATACAACATTCGACCTGTACATTGTATACTGTTTTTGCTTGTTGCTTTTTGGCTTTGACACTGCTCGTTGCTGGCGTTGCTGCCGTCGCTGGTTGCACGAAAGTTGTTGTTTCAAATCCTTGGAGCAAATTTAAGGGGCCAAAACCCTGAATGTGATTTAATTAGCAGATGTAAATGCCACTGAAAGTGTATTTTTACTCAATTGTGCACTAATAAAGATTGATTGGCTTGGCTTCAACTAACTCTCTCTCTCTCTCTCGTATGAAAACCCAAATCTAATCTAATGAATATTGTTTATGGTCCGAAATGATAAGGGAACAATTGCAGGGGAAGTTTGTATTGGGCCTAGCAACAGGAATAGCCTAGGAATTTGTATACTGTATTGTGTAATATTCTAGAATAAATTGTAGCAAAATGTTGCAACCATTTCACGTTGAATCATTTTATTTTATATTTTGTTGACTGCACTTGCTGCTTCTGAAATTTGCAAAATTATTTATGTATGGGACATGGAAGGGGTTTCATTATTATTAGATTTAGTATTTATTTGCTTATCAGCTTATCAGAGCGGAATAAAACGACTTCAACAGAGTTTACGCGTATACAACCCACAGATGAACAGATGAGCAGAGTTTTTCCCCTTTCCCTTTCATGTTACTTGAAGAAAATTTAATTTAATTCTTAGATAATTTAACTCTTTTGCTGCAACAGAAATGCAAATGAATTTAAGTGAATTGAATTAAATTCTCATGGCATATGAGCATTTTGTATCTTTTCTGTGCGCCGCTGCTGAAGATTTACGGATTAAATTACTACTATCCGAATACTAGAGAATGGCTTCTGTAGAGAAAAGATACAAAGAAATGTATCTTGAAATGTGTCAAGTCGATTGGACACGGATTGGATTACGGAAAAGTATTAAAAATATTTTAGTTATTCAGTGGCGAAAGATATAATTAGTACTGGGCTTCTAAAAATCTTCTGGGGCATTGTAAATACATAGTTTTGTTTTGTTTTGCCTGTGTGGCAGGCAGATGTTGCATGAACACTATACGAGGCAATTGAAATGCCAAAACTATTTGCTGCACACCACCCTATGCTGTATCTAATATACGGGACTATCTGCGCATCTGTATCTACGTATCTGGCAATCATCTGCTGCGGCTGCTGCTGCTGCTGATGCTGCTGATGCTGCTGCTGTTGCGTCGCTGTGGCAGGGGCATTTCAATTACTGCCACTCTGATATTCACGCACAAATGCCTCGAATGCTTTTGATATTTTTAAATTCAAATAAAATTAAATGCAATGCCACAGAGCACTGAACTGTTGGCCAAAAGCGTACAACACAGTGCAACACAGCCCAGCAGACGAGTAGATACGAGTATTTCTGTGTAATATTCATATTGCTGTGCGTCGGGTCATCGAACTTGCCGCATCCCATCTCCATTGGCCAAAAATTCTAAGCTCTAAATGCCATAAATCACAAGATGGCTGAGACAATTCAAGCGGCGGAAAACAATCTGCGACGAGTAACAGTGGAAAAACAAATTCGCAATAACAAAATGCGCGTGTTTATCCCCCTCGCCACCTCACTCTTTCTTTCTGCCACTCTCCCTATCAACATACATACACCTATATAACCGTATATTTGAACAATCAACGTCAACGAGGGGGAGGCTAATGATTCGTCATCGTCATCGACTTGGGGCCCCCAGCAAACAATGGGGCAATGATAAAATTAGTAACAATGTGACACACAAAGAAAGGGGCAGAGCGAACGAATGAATAATACGAATGCGAGTGCAACGACGAATGCGAGTGCGAGTGCTAGTGCCAATACGAGTACTCGTTAACCAACAAGAAAAAGTTCAAAATTGATCTAATTACAGAATCAGGAAGCTACTACTCCTACTCAAAAAGTTTGGTTTCAGTAGCAAACATTTGAATTTCCGCCATTATGGCAGCTTCCTGTTGGATGCAGAGTCTCGGTCCGTGTGTACGTATCCTTCACGGAGAGCCTCCTGCACAGCCACAGGTCTCGCACACAGCATCAGAGGGCCTGCCGGCGAAGGGAGGGAATAGTGGGAAGGTGCACAAGTGCAGGCGTATTACGTATACGCCTAGTGATGGTGGTGGGGCTGTGCTCCCAATACTTTGACAGTTTTATCGCTGGCCATTTGGGCCATTAGACAGCTTGACACCGGGCACACTTGCACCTACCTCTCCACTTGCCACTTGCCTGCCCTCTGTCCCCCCTTTCCACTTGCCCCTTTTTTGTGCAACAGCTGCACCTGTCGCTGCTTCCGCGTTGAGAGCTTTCTTGGCAACAGTTGTTTCTTTGTTGCACATCTTCGCACATCGCATCAACAAAAACGAAAACAGAAACAGAAATAGAGAGAAAAGAAACGAAACAACGCGATCGCCGAGCGGGGAGTGGGGTAAAGAAATCTATTTTTGGGGACAGAGCGCGAATGGAAAATGGAATCTCAAGTATCGTTGTATATGCAGTAGATGAGGCGGGCGATCAGATCGGTGCAGGCCTGAAGCCGCTGCATGGGCACCTCCGTCTCCTCCGTCGCGTCCGTAATGATGCCCAGGGAGAAGATCTTCAGGCCGCAGTGATGGGCGACAATCACCTCGTGGGCGAGGGACATGCCCGCAGCATCGACGCCCATGCGACGCAGCGCCGCCCCCTCGGCGGGCGTCTGGCAGGGGGGGCCACACAGGCAGCCGAAGATCCCCATTTTGAGGCAATCCTCGAGGCCCAATTCCTTGCCAATCTCCAGGCTCTTTTCGAGTAGGCGTCTGTTGTAGGCGCGGGTCATCCGCAGCCTGCGGACCCCGAAGCGCCGATCGTGAGCCCCCGTCAATGGTGTCCTTTCCATCATGCTGAGCATGTTGATGTGGTCCTTGATGAGCATAATGTCGCCCACGGCGTACTTGGGATTCACGGCCGTCGCGGTGCCCGTCAGCAGGATGTGCTGGACGCCGCACATCTTCATGACGCGCACGGGCAGGACGCAGCTGGCCAGCTGGTCGCCCTCGTACGTGTAGAGGCGGTCCGGTATGGCCATCACGGTGGCCCCCATCACAGTGCCCACGACCAGGTGGTTGCACGAGCCCTCCAGGGTGCACACCGGGAAACGCGGTATATCTTCGAACCGTATGCGAACGGGCTCCTCAATGATGTCGATCACCTGGCGCAGGAACTGGCCGCATATAATCCCGATCCTGGGACGCATGTGGCACACCTTTATGATGTGCTTGGCCATCGCCTCGACCTCTTCGTATGAGTAGAACTCGCTCTCCGGCGTGCAGATGATGGGCTTGGGCTTTCTCTTGGCCTCCTCTTCCATTCGACGCAGCTTGAGGGCCTGCATCCGCCGGGCAATGGGCGACTTGCCCGAACAGCAAGTGGGACTGCACATGGCGCCGGCACAGAGAGCCACTCGAAATGTACTTTAATTTATCACAAATAAAAACATTTGACTAGTGGCACGGGGGTATACCTGATGCCCCAAACTTATGTGACAAGCCGAATTTCCAGGCTTTCCGGCTGTGTCGATGACCAGGGCATGATTTTTCCATGAATATTCTGTGATGTCTCTGTGATGTCCGCACAGCAGGGTGCCAGGGCACCGAGGGCAAAGGTGCACATCAAAGGCTCGCCATGACGTCTGCAATATCCGTGGCAGAACTGCAGTCGAGGGTTGTCTGGAGTTCCCATTTCCCCTGCAGAACGTACTACGGCCGAAAGTTTTTGTGGAATTTTTCGATTGTCCGGAAGCATTCTTTGTCCCAAGCATTTTTCCCCAACTACGCACATGGCCACCGGCAATTCACAGAACAAAAGGCAAACAACAATTGTCAGGACAACGGGCCAAAGAAAATAATTAAATCTGGAAAATTTAGCATATGCGTGTAGGTGTCAAAAGAATATTTACGATGTCAAGTCCAGTCCAGTCGAACCGCAGTTCGCGGCAAACGAGAAACGAGAAAACGGTTCACCAACGGTGCGTATACGGGACGGCAATGCTCATACGCAATGGCGTCCACCACATATTGCGACAGAGAGCAACAGCAACAGATACAGCCATAGCTACCGAACTATTTGTAATGTGCACTAGGATTTGCTAAATAATAATAGCAGCCGATAAGACGATAGCACTCTTCTCACTTCCCCCCTTTGTGCACTCAAATCAGAGTAAAAGAAAGCCAACAGAAGAACAAAAGAGTATTGGAAGGATCTGTTGTAATAATTTGTTGTACAATCACGATTTTAGTTCGATGTGGCTTTGATATGAACATAGATTCTTCCTGCCGCTCGGGAGCACTTAATCACCCCCAACAAGTACACTGAGATAAAAACGGGAAAAGTCAAAGGAACACACACCAATAACCTATATTGAAATTAAATATTAAATATTATTTACAATTAATATATGAAATATAATATAATTTTTATGAAAAATATTTCATATATGTATTTAGATGAAATATTTTCAAATGAAAATTTCAATTTAAGTTACAATCTCAGGGATCTTACAATCTCGGTACGTTGTACCCAAACATCTGCCAAATAGTTCTCTCTGTCTATCGGGGGTTGACTTTGAGCGAATCACTGAAGCATTCACACAAATATTCAGTGTTCAGCATTCAGTATTCAGTATATTCAGTATGCCTATGGCGTTGTCTTTAATAATAATGAAATAAAACAATTATCAATAGGAAGCATTGTAACATTGTTTGTGTAATTTGAGTGTGCACACAAAAGCTTGAGTTACAAACAAGTTGTAGCCAGCCCCTCCTACACTGCTCCTCCTCCGCCTCCTCCTCCTCCACAAGCAACAATGTCACGCGTGACGTTTGATGGCAACGTTGATGCCGCAAAGGCAATGGAAACCGCAAAGCCAGACTCATCCAGTGAGTAGTATCATATGGTTGTGCCAACGATGTCGCACCCGCTGCCTGACTGCCTTCCAGCCTGCCTACCTCCCTCCCTCCCTTCCAATCGCAGTTGCAGCTCAAAATTTTGGATTTATGTCGGCTGCTATCTGTTGCTGTCTGCCTCTGCCGCTGCCGCTGCTTGTTTGTTTGCCAGTTGGCGTCTGCATGCCAAAAACCCATATACATATACATACATATATGTACTATACTATGCGAGGTTTACTTTTGGGATTAATTTCTGGTTCATATAAATTTTGTTGTATTTTTTGCGACTGCTTGTTACCTTGCCCCAGGAAGAGGTAAACAAAAAAAACACGTTTCCGAAATATTCCCATATACACTTTCCAGGTACTGTGGCAGGGTATACATTCCTCAGGGTACCCTTTAGAAAGAAGTAATGAAATATTTCAATTTACTTGGGAACTGCTTAGATTGCAGCTCTAAAAAGTTTCGTTGATGTAGGAAAATATCTGAAAGGCATTATCCCCCAGATCGTGACAGTGAAATGTGCCTGAAATTCGACTTGAATAACGGACAGTGTATCCATGTGTTCGGTCAGCGAAGAGTTCTTGTTTGAGTTTGTGTTTTTGAGGCTTGTTTTGCGGTTGTTTGTTTTTGAAAGAAAACCAAAACGAAATATTGAATATTTTGACTGGCATTTGAATGCTAATTGAAGTTGGATAAAAATACTATACATACATATACTATATCTATGTATATGTATGTTGTTGCTATGGGAAGTTGTGTGTTGGATTAGCGGGTTTGGTTCTGCATATGATATAATGATTATTTGGGAGATTGTTATTGATGATTAATGCTAATAAAAGTCTTTATATCCTTCTCTATTTCAGTTGCTGATTAAAGGAATAGTGGACAAGTGGAATAGTGTAAAAGGTGCCAGAGTGTTAAGACGGGAAAACGATTCCTCTGCAAAAGTCGACAAATGAAAACCAACAATAAAAACAATAGAAAGAGCAATCGCTTGAGCAACAACAACAACAACAACAGCCGCAACAACCTGTTAGGCCAACCAGCCGCAGCTGTCCATCAGAGTGTCAATCAGACAAGGAATCGGGGCAAGCAGACTATTTTGCGGATACAAAGCAGCTACACGTACAAGTGTTTGAACCACAATCCGCGACGCGAGATACTGACCTGACTCTGACCTGACTCCCAACTCCTTTTGCTCCTCCTTCTCCCATAAGACCCGCTAACAAGCCATACTCGATTGCACAAGACTTGCAGTTGCTGTTGGCAGTGGCAGTGGCTGTGGCAGCCACTCAGAGAGACACACAGAGAAAGAGAGACAGAGAGACCCTGAAACTGAATCTGAATCTGAATTGCAGTCCCACAACCAAAACAAAAACGTAAAAACGTAAAAACCAAAATCTGGTTTGACTCGATTCGACGATCCACGGACGAGCCTCCCTCCAGTGCGTTTCAGTTGCTGTTTGCTGTTGCCGTTGCCGTTGCCGTTGCTGTGCTCCACTTTCCGTGGCTGCCTCTGTTTCTGTAACTGACTTTGGCTCTGGCTCTGGCTCTGGCCTGGTCTCTGGCTCTATCTTTGGCCTGTTGTGCTGTGTCTCTGAGCCGAGCTGACTCTGGGCACTGGATCTGTCCCGATAAAGGCAATAAACAAAAGACGAGAGAGCTGTAGCTGTAGCTGTAGCTCCAAAACTGGTTATAGTATCTTTATTTTGTGATCCAGGCTGCAGCTTGAATTTGTAGTTGGACTCATGTCTTACGCCGTTGATTATTTCGCGGATATGGGACAAATCTCACAAGATGTAAGTACAAAAATTAACCATCTACTATATAAATGTATGTATACAGCTTTCTGCCCGCTGCCCGCTTGCCCGCTGTCTGTGGCCGCCTCCGCCCCCTGATAGTTTATGTGCCATCGTCCAACACTCAACGTCAACATATATGTATATGTTTTCTCTAGATTTTAATATACTTGTTTACCGATTCAGTAGGTAAACATCAGCAACAGCAGCAACAACACCAACTGCCACATTTCCACAAAAACAAAACCCCATTTTCCTATGGGCCAGACCCTGGCTGGTTGTTGGCCATTCCAATTAATGGCTTGCCGCAAACGACGGTGCATTATCGATTTACGTATGCTTCCCACCAAATGCAACACATTTGGTATAGTTGATAATTAATTGGGGAAATGGGATAATGATGGGCGGCACACAAATCAAAGGGAATCGCATTATTATTACAATATCGAAATACGAATTCAATATTCTTATGGATTCCATTTAATGCAAGGGGATTATTTGTTCGTGTGCAGTCAAACATGAAATGACTCCAAAATGAGTGAAATCTTCAACTAGCACAAACGACTAACAGCCCCACAATTACCCATGAAACACAATCAAATAATTATGCCCCCCTCTTGCTGGATATTTTGAACACTGATAACTGGTTTACAGGTGCAGATATAGTACAATGTATCCCCTTTTACAATGTATTCCAGAGTTTGAATAGTTGTTCCAGCAACAGGAGCCACAAATGGAGCTTAATGTAATGGAATTATATTTTTCTTGCTTAAATTAGTTTATACAATTTAGAGTTTTATGGATAGCAAATCAAATTAATTCCTAAAATATGCTCTTAACGGTAGCATTTTCCATTTTCGAACACCAAACCGTAAAAAATATCTGAAAACAAAACATAATTGGATGCCGTGTTCAGAGTCCGGACTCCGGAGGAGCATGTTTATTTGTTTAGACCGCCGTGCAGGAATTCAAGGAACATTTTGGAAGTGTAAAGCTGTGGAAATACCACGTGGTAGCTGCAGCGGAGCGAATGGGAATAACTTTGTGCGAGGGCTGGGGGGGAAGCACTGCTGCTGCTGCTGCTGCTGCTGCTGCTGCTGCTGCTGCTGGTTTTTCCCAGAGTTGGAACCGAGTCCCCGGGGTTCCACCTTGTGTGGCTTGTGGGATTGTTGCACTGGCTTATTTAATTAGCGAGCAGCATAGCAACTACAAAAATAATATCAAAACTATTACACTGGAGGTGTTCTGTTCTTTGTGCGGTGGTTGCTGGGCGCTGCTGAAGCACTGCCTCGATAAGCAACCCCCCACTTACCCCTTATCACTTGTTTTTGTTGTTGTTTTCTGATAAGCAGCACGTCATGGAATAGTTTGCACAGCGTTCTGCCGCTTTTGGCACTTCTTTGCCATGCCAAAGATAACAAACGAAACTTGAACAGAAACAACAACAAAATAGACGGCTGGCTGGCTGATTTTGCATGTTTTCTTCATAATAAAATCATAATAATAAAAAAATGCTAGAAACTACAAACATCTGGGTCATCTAATCAGCCAGAATGTGGGCAAATATGGAGCTAATTGCGACTTGAATTTTAAATTGAAATTAAAATCGAGAGCAGCAGCAGCATCGGCAGCAGCTGAAACAAAGGCAAAGAATCAGAGCCAACAGATGGCTGTGGCTGTTGCTCGCTGCGGGGCGGATTAATCAACGCATTTCTGCGGTTTTATAGGTCGATTATCTGTAGAGTACATGTACATATGTATGTATGTATATGCAAATATGAACAATCAATCGTATTGGCAAGTTCCATGCACTTGTTGATGCCTCTCCTAACTACCCCGAAATGCAATTGGGTGGCAAGTATCTGTGGTTTTCTTGCACTGCCACAAAAGTGCATTCCTCTCTCCATCATTCACTAATCGAATGCAAGACTCCCTTGACTTGAAACCACATTGCATTCATCAATGGTTGGGCTGCAATCTGCTGCACAATTTCACTCGAAGATAAGAAAATCATAATTGCAATTACAACAGCAGACCACAGACAGGGCCAGCAGCCACCCCCTCAGACGCTTCTATCGGCTATCGGCCCAGAGCTATCGGCCATCAGAAACAGCAGGCAGGCAGGCAGGCGGCTGGCAGGCCGAAGAGCAAAGAATTTTATTTACGCAATAAATATAAATTGTATAAAAATACATTATCCGCAGAGCGGGAGGCGGAGGGCGGCAGGGCGGGTGGTGCTGTTGGTTGACTCCTGGGGACAGCGTTTGTCAGTCATTGAGTCAGTCAGTCAGTCAGTCATTGTGTGGCCCGAGAGCCGAGAGAGCAGTGCGAGTACACTATGAAAATAAACAGATGTGTGTGTGTGTGCACGCCATTCTGGCAAGAGTCCAAAAAGGCTTTCGCCTTTCGAGTGAGTGAGTGACGGACGGCGGGAAACGCACTAACTGAACGAGTGAATTACTGGGCTAACGAGTGATTGAAGAAGTGAAGGAGGGACCCATTGAGTGATTGACGCAGCCACTAATCGAATCCAAGAATGAATCTATAATTGAGGGCGTGATTGAATGAGTGAATCAAACTCAGTTTGATATGCAATGCAGCAGCAGCAGCAGCGGCCAACTCAAGGCGGAAGTTCCTATATACATAGTTACTATATAGTACGAATAGTATTCGTATAGAATCATTTCGAATCAAATGAATACAATGTCTCTCTTTGTCTTAATGGGGGGGTATCTTAATTATATGAATTTTTCTTTATTATCGCAGCCATGTTTATAAATTTCCCCTCAAAGCTTATAAATGTCAACAAAATATTTCGCACATATTCTCGTAGGTATATTTCGTATATATTTTCCCATTTCCCATTAATAAAAGTTACTCGAAACAAGTATAAAGATACAGATACAGATTCATGGCATATACACACTATATATAGTATGTAGTTATTGATAGTTCGTTGACCTTGCTGCTATATATAGAATTTGTCAGATCATTTGCCAGTTTTCCAGCCACTTGCAGTGTCCGCAGAATAGAGAGAATCTGAGAGAGAGACAGTTAGAGAGAGAGTTATCAGTAGGCGGTTATCAGTGAAAGACGAGAGTACTTTACATATGCATATGTATGCATGCATGTACATGGATGTAAGTGCCACTGAGAGTCTTGAATACGTACTGTCTACGCATGGTCGGTATACAATACAATATCTTACAGGGGATGGGTGTGGGGATGGGGTGATGGGGTGTTCTGTTCGCCTCATAATTTGTCATGGTTGCTGTTTGCTTGCCAGTTGTTGCCATTGCTGTTTTTTGCGGGGCACAGCAGTGGCATAGACACTTTATCAGCAGACAAATTGTCGCTCTGAGTGCCAGACAACTTGATATTTGGATAGAGGAAGGCGCACCCCACCCCACCAGCCACCAGCCACTCACACAGATACACTCATACTCACAGATGGATATTGAGGTTGGTCAATGTGTTGTGTCGGAAGATGGGATGTACATAGATGTAGATAAATAGCCGCTAAAAAGATGCTGCTCTTCTGATTAACTAATCAAGGAGAAAGTAATTGGCTTTAAGGTTGCAAATAATTGCCATTTTTTATCGGAGAAGAAAACAGCAGCATTCCCCGGTCAAAAGAATGATGCAATTTAAGGTAAACGGAATGTTTAGGAATACCTAAGTGGAATTTCACCATTTTCTAGCCTGCAGAGAATGCTATTTGCCCCTCTCTCGCATTGATAATCCACAGCCACCCCTCGACAATGCCCCGTCCACCCCCCTCCATGCAAATGATAATGGACTGGCGGGAGCCAGAGTCAGAGCCACCGTCCCAGCCATAGTCCCAGTCCCAGTGCTGTTGCTGTTGCTGTCTGGCCATAAAATGTCAATCAATAAATAAAAACAGAGTGCAAAATATGATTTTGTTTGCATATCGAAGCAACAATATTCGCATTGTCGCCAAAGCGATACGGGATTCGGGCATGGTTTTATTATGTGTATTAAGAAAACAAAAATTATTTGAGGACAGCAAAGAGCGGCGAATAATTCAACTATTTAATCAACAATAAACATTGTTTGTGTCAATAATCAGTAAAACAACAACATACACATGTAATACAACATTCATGTGTACATACATATGTACATACATATATGTATGCCTAATAGATAGATCTAATTAAATATTCACAAATGCAGTGCAAGTGAAAACTGCAATCGCACGATTAAAACTCGTACATTGGATGCATACGTTCATAAATATAAATGTAAATATGTAAATAGTTATACATATGTATAGCTGTAGGTAGTAGTGTTTGTGTGCCTGTTGGAAAAATAGTTTATCACGTCTAGACATGTCTTTATTATTATCTACGCACACACACCGGCATACACACCGGCACACACACATGGAAAAAAAAACACTTGCACAGTTTCTGTTTTTACTTGTTTTGCTTTTTTTTTGCCATACGCGAGTAGAATAGAAATATTAGTACTCGAATTTGAGCATATTCTAGCGTTGTATCCCCCTCCTCCTATTCGAATAAACTGCAATGTTTAATCTCTTGTAATAATCATATTAACCGTTTATTAACATATGTTTTCAATGGATTTAAACTGGTAATTATTGCGAAGAAAATAAGTTGGCAAATTCAGAGTAAAAGTTTCACTCTTTATCTATGAGATTTACATTTTGAATAGGACATTCCAAACATAGTGTTCTTTAATTCCCTCTTTTGGTTACAAGTCCCGTCCCTCAGTCCCCCCCTTCACTCAATCCTCTTAATTCTTAGTGTATTCCCCGCTTCGTGGTGCCTGGCTGGGCTTTCGGTTTTCATTTCTTGTGTTTTCTTACCCCGTTTGTGTTTTTGTTTTGTTTTGTTCGCGCCGTTGTGGGGTTTTCGTGTGCATTTCTACAGCACCACACCTGACGTTTTTTCCACTTTACTTGTTTACCTACTTATAGTTTTTCGCCTCCCCAAAGACCACCTCCCTACCACCCTCCCTCCCTCGCTACCAATCTACGCTATCTTCATCGCCCCTCTGTGTCTGTCTCTGTCGCTGTCTCCGTCCCTGTCCCTCGCTCTGTTCTCTTCTGGTTCCATCCATGGTATTCTACCATTTATGCTAATTTATTTGCCTGTTTACCAGCTTTTGTTTTAATCTGTTTGTGGGGCCGTGTGTTGACACTGTGTTTGAATAGTATACTATATACGTATACGCGTATGCGTATGTGTGTGTGTGTGTGTGTATGAATGCTGGAATATGTATGAGTGAGTATTCAAGGGGGTGGAGTGTGTTGTGCTGAGTGAATGCCAGTCAGTCAGTGTGGATGGAAAACAATGATACATATTTCAGAGCTAAATTACACCACAAATGAATTTATTGTTATACTCGCTCTGCTCTGCTCTGCCGGGCTCTCCTCTCCTCTGCTCCTGCTCTCCTCTACTTGTTAGTTAGTTATGTTAATTTTTTAATTTGTCTTAGTTTCTTCGTCTCGCTTTGTTCCCTCGCCCCCAGAGCAGAGGAAATCAAAATTAGCTTACGGAAATTAATTGCCCGTAATTAACATATGTACATTAAGAGTTGCCTTGCATCCGGCGGAGAGAGAGAGAGAGAGAGAGGGAGAGAGAGAACCACTGAACCCCCACCCTGAATATTTACACTTAGATTTCGATTTTGACATTATTATGCATATATAATATTTGTTCTATAAATGTTTGATATTTGTGCTAAATATTTTCATATTTAAAATAAATAGTATTTTATAAAAGGTGTGGGGGGGTGGGGGTGTCCCAGCTTATGGTATTAGGCATCCTATTTTCTTGGAATCAATTGCAGTTTGCAGTTGTCTGCCCCCCGAAATTTCCGGAAACACCTCCCGAAACTCTTTTGTTTGGTTTCCCGGGAAGTCCAAAGGACTAATTATGCACTTGAATGGTGGCCGTTATTGTTCTCCTTAATTGGACAACGATGATTTTCGATTAATGCTCGAATTTTTCTGAGTGGGCAGCAGGTGGGGATGCAATCGAACCCGGGGCTTAATGGCCGAATATCAGATATCGCGTATACGCCAAGTGGGCTTACAAGTTTCAAACACACACGCACACAGATTGAGTGTTTCATGAGTGCTAATGGTTTATCTATATGTACAGGATGCATACGGAGGGGAGGTGGTGGAATGAGAAAGAAAGAGAGAGAGAGAGAGAGAGCCATACAATGTGCATTTGCCCATTAGTAAACTTAGCCTAAGCCCCCCCAACGCGTTTCCCTCCCCCCTGTATACCACTTTTCAATCGGGTCGGGGTCTGGGACTGGGACTGGGACGGCGTGTGTGCGCCGTATGCCAAAGACGAAACTAGTTTGATTTTCCAAACGGGTTTCTGCCCCCAACCCCTACCCCTGGCCTTGCCTTGCCTTAAATCTATGTGGGTGTTTGTCCATATTTTCCATGGCAGACGTTTAATGATGATGGTGATTCTGCTACAAGTGCACTCAAAGTTTTATTAAACTCATTTAATTCAATTCAGGAGGACTCTCTCTCTTCCTCTCTTGATTTTAAACTGATTTGTGAATTTTTATTTGATTTATGGCCCAGCTCTGGTTTACATTTTGTTTAGCATTTGTTATATCCGACAGCTACCATAATACAACAACAACTAATTAATTCGATTAATAAATGAACATTCGGTTCGATTAATTATGTATGTGAAAGCCAAAGCACAAATCAGTTTACAGCAGAGCAGAGCAGAGCAGAGAAAAAAATCATTTATTTGTTAGCTGATTTACATTTCTCTCACTCGTGAATGTCGTGAGTGTTGTGAGTGTCGTGCGTGTCGTTTTGTGGCTATTCATTTGATTCAATCGATGGAATAATTATGAAATTAGCACTGGCTCTCGTGGAACGTGGGCTTGGGTGTGGGTGTGGGCGTGCCTCAAACGATCGTGGCTTTGAGCGGTGCCGGTGTCGAGTGGGTGGCTGGTGGCTGGTCTAAGGTTAACACTAAACTTGATTATGCAAATATCGGGAACTACCATTTATGGTCGCAGCAACTATTCCCCCGAATGGTTCTCCGATTGCAACACATAAACATATAGTATGTACACATGTACGCACTCGCCTTTTTATATGGTGGGGAGAGATTGTGCTATCAAGAAATTAAAATAGAAATACTCGTACTGCGAGAGGCGAGAGTCATTGAACGTTTAATAACATCGTCCCAGTTTGTGGCACCACACAACAGTTTGTGGAACAACAGGAAAATAAACTAATAAATAAACCAGAAAGAGCCACAGCAACAGCAACAGAGCTTTGATTGTGGCAAATGGATGTCCATCGGTGAGCAGGAGCATCCCAGGAGTTGGCCAGGAGAGGCTCTCCTCCACTGTGGGGGGATGTGCGTGCTGTTCGTGTGATAACTTCGATTTAAGCCAAAACTCAGAGCAGCTCAGACTGTTTGCAATTAGTTTGAAGGAAAGAAGGAAAAACGGCTTAGAGCCATGTCCCATTTTCTGCTTTCTGCCTTTTACCATTTTTTCCTGCAAATTATTGTATTTCAAATGGTGAAATGCAACACAAATCCTCCCCCAAGAGCCTGTGTAACTAAGGGAATTTCTATGGAAACGGGCTTATTGATTCCTGGGCATAGAATGGACCATGGATGCAATATGCAATGAAATGCTGTTTTATGCTTTGAAGGCTGCTTTCATTGCGAGAGCATCTCCATTGGCAGGATGGCAGGATGGCAGGCGGCATGAAAACAATGAAAGGGAAAAAAGGGGAAAAAATATAAGTTCACTATTTGTACAGACTAAGAGAAATTCCACTGAATTCAATTAAAATATCCTTTTTGTTCGTGGAAAAACGAGTAAAAGCGCCGGCCTGTTGCACCCCGTCGTGCGGCTGCTCCTTCTGGTTGCCTGCATTTTCACAGAATGCTTAGATTAGCGAATCCATAAAGAGACTTCAGCAGCAGAAGCAGAGCTCCACTTCTCTTCGCTTCGCACACGACTTGCCACAATGCCGCGTGGCGTCTCGTCTCGGCTCGTCTCGTCTCGAATGTCAAATTAGTGAGGCAAAACTTTCCCATCGAAGAACTTTCATTTATGTACATTCATTTGTGGCAGGCAGCAAGCAGATTTGACGGGAGGAAGCAACATACAAGCCACACCAAGCCACACCAGGCAGCAAACAAGTCCTGTGTATTTTGTGGCACACCTAATTGCCAACCGATTTCCCCTCTCACTCAGACTCTCTCATGCTAAAGTTTTCCCTGTTCCTAGTCCATACTTTTTTGTGCATTAGTTTTCTACTATACTCTAATAAGGATTCTCTCTCCCACCCACAGTGTTCGACGGCAGCCACAGCAAGCACAGACTTTGATATGGATGATCTCGACGATTTGGATCAAGTGACGCAGGTGATCGGCTACCATCCGCACTTTCACGATCACTTTCTCCGCACCCAGAACTTCATCATGAAGGGCAACGGACCCCTGCCCACCGACTACAGATACTATCTGGCCATAATTGTGAGTACACTATTTGAATCTACCAATTCGACAGTTGAAATTTGGGAAAACAATCGCATTTGATTGAATGCATAGTCACTGCGGTGCACTGCTCCTCTGCCTGCCCCTGCCAATGCCCCATGCATAGTGGGTATCATGCCATCTATAATTGGGTTCTGGCTTCAGCATAATCTGGTTTTCCTGAAGCTTCCGGCCCGTGGCTTGATAGAGAGAGAGAGAGTCTATTGTTTGGTCTATATGTATGTTCTTTTTTTTTATGCCTGCCTCGGCGGCGTATCCGTGGCATTCCTTTTAATTAGCGGCACAAGGCACAAGGTACAAGGCAGCCAGCCGCTGTCGGAACAGAAACGTATGCAGTTTAAGCCTACTTTTTGGGTGGGAAAATTCCGTTACGCCACTCGCCTCCTGCTAGGAACAGATCCGATTGAATTGGATACGGGATATTGATACGAGTTTGCGTGGGAGCCAATTGTCTAATGGCCGTTGGCAATTCCATGCCCATTAGTGCTTGTTTTGTCAGATCAGATTTGATCCCTGCCTGACGCTGATTCGCCCAACATGCCACCCACGCATCCACGCATCCATGCGCCCGGCACTGTGTCCCTGTGGGGCTGGGGCCTGGTAAAAAACAATAAATTATTTCCACAGTTTTGAACGCCCGAAAGTTCGAGTCCTTCTGGTCGCCATGGCCGCAGCAAATGTCAGGAGCAGCTTGGGATTCGAGTGGAATGTCGAGTGCAATGTCGAGTGCAATTCCGAGTGCAATGTCGAGCAACGCATCAGAAGGACAACTAGTCTTAATTCATGGCGACAGGTGGAGGGCAGAGGAGAGGATAGAGTGCACTAAGGCTCTTAGCTTTACATTTGATATGTCCACATTGTATCGCATTGTATGTGGCATGTGGCATGGTTGAACGACTGAGTAAACAGAGGATTCAACTCTGCAAAAGGGAAAACAATTCGAATTGCTGCTGTTATAAAAGTCTCAAATTAGTCTCAAGGAAATGTGTAATTAAAATTGATACATAAATACACTCGTAAGGCTGCAATCGAGGGCGTTCCAAACGGACTTTGAACCCCACCCAACCACCCTCATTCCGAATCGAATACATTGTCCATCCGGTACGAAAATTGCAATACGGAAAATCGAATGCAAAATACAGAAAAATGCATTTAGCAGAAAATTTGGCAAATTTTCGTTGGTCCATAAATGGTTTACGTTCGTTGGGAGAGATTCATAAATTATTGTTTTAGCTGTGCGTGTGCCTATAAAAATAAACATAAATTCGATAAATTATGTATCTATATATAGCTACGAATACGAATATATATATGTACATAGAGATATATATTTATGTAGATATGTGTCATATCAGAGGACTTTGGCATTTGGCATTCCTCTGAGCAAATAATAAAGACATTCGTTCAACTCATGTCAGAAAATAGCGAACGATTCTACGCATCGTTGCCTCCAAAGGGGAATGGGATGGGATGGTATGGGATGGGATCGAGAGTACGGGTAAAATTATTTCAGATTTACGATCCCATGTCGCGGGGCACTGTGCCATCATTAAGCTTCTTCTGCCTCCACAGACACAACAACAACAACAACAGAATCAGAATCATCTAATATACAGATAGATCGTAATAGATCGTAAAGCAAAACAAGAAAAACAACAAGAGAAGAGCACAACAATGGACTACACTACGCGGTGCCTACGATCTGAATGTTTGAATATTTGTCTCATTTTGGGGCACACACATAAAAGCCCAAAGATTCAAGTTATTTTTAGCACATTCAGGTGTTCATCATGATGATGATGATGTTGATGATCTCTCCCAGGTCCCGCACCCTGGGAGATCTTTGATTGTGGGTCACTTGGATTGTTTTTGTTTGGTTTTTTTCTCTATTGGTTTAGGTCTCAGCGTGGGGATGAGGCCAAGGGGGGATCTGAGGCCAAGGCTACCGATAGATATCAAAACAAATGACGTAGTGCGTCGAGAAATGTTACCTACCTGAATTCGGAGCTCTGAATAGATCTGTGATCCTCTCTATTTTGCAGGCTGCTGCCCGACACCAGTGTCCGTATTTGGTGAAGCGCTACGAGAAGGAGTTCATCAATCAGGGCGGAAACGGGGAGTGGCTGCACGGACTGGACCACATTCCCGCCAAACTACGTGCCATATACGATATAAATAAAATATTAGCCCATCGTCCCTGGCTGTTGCGCAAGGAGCATATTGAGGTAAGGCCAGGTCCAACTAAATATTTAATGAATATCCTTCCCTTTCGACGATGTAATTTCTGACGTTTTCCTTACAGCTTTTGACGAAGGGAAAAAATAGCTGGTCCCTGTCGGAGGTGGTGCACGCGATGGTCCTGCTATCGCATTTCCATTCACTATCTTCATTTGTGTTCTCCTGCGGCCTCACACAAAAGCTGGATGGCTTGTCTAGTCCCAAACTGAAGAGTGCTCCCGCCACGGTGGGGTCACCAGCACCCGCACTAGCACCACCAACAGCAGTTGCGGCAGCTGCAACAGTACCATCGCAGCTCGTCCGACAGACGACCACCACACCCATCCACCAGAAAACAGTTTTGGGCGAGATATCGCTCAACAACGGCAGCGCCGGCACAAAGCCGGATTACAATACCCAAAACGCTGCGAGCAACAATGGAACTGGTACTGCATCTGGAGATGGTGCCGGTGTGGTTGCCGGTGCTGGTTCTGGTGCTGGTGCAGCCGCCATTAATGGGTATTTGGGTGAGCAATTAAGAGCCAACAGCACGGCTGCTTTTCACTACGCTGTGAAAGAAACTAATCCTATCGAATTCCAGCAACGGCCCAGCAGCTGCCCCAGCAGCACGGCATCAGTGTGGAGGCTCTGATGGAGCGCATGAAGGTGCTCTCCCAGAACCAGGACGAGTGCAGCGAGGCGGAGCTGAGCAGCCGATTCAAGAACGTGGAGATGCAGACCGCCGAACTGGCGGCCGTGACGCCGGAACCGGCTGTGGCCTTGCCCCCGAATATCTCTCACTATGTGGACGATGCAAATTTTATATACCAGGACTTTGCGCGTCGTGGAGCCGAGAATGTGAACACGTTTCGCATACAGGATTACTCCTGGGAGGATCACGGCTATTCGCTTGTGGATGGGTATGTGCTCAAGTCGCGCTCAAGTCCCTCCGCCACTCAGAGCTGACTCTACTCCCTATACTTCTGTAGGCTATACAACGATGTGGGCACCTATCTGGATGAAAAGTTTCGCTCGGCCTACAATCTCACGTACTGCACCATGGGTGGGATCAAGAATGTGGACACCTCCAAGTTCCGACGGGCCATCTGGAACTATATACAGTGCATCTACGGCATCCGTCACGATGACTACGACTATGGGGAAGTGAATCAGGTAAGATTCGTCACTGAGCACTCATTGCTATTCGATTAAACAATGCTCAATGGTAAACCCTATCCAGCTGCTTGTGCGTCCGCTGAAAATGTTCATAAAGACAGCCTGTTGCTTTCCCGAGCGTATTACCACCAAGGATTATGATAGTGTGCTGGTCGAGCTGCAGGACAGTGAAAAGGTATAGTACATACGCGTTGAACAGACAGCAATGATTTATCAACTAATTGTTTCACTATCTATCTATGTATCTACCAACAGGTTCATGTGAATCTGATGATAATGGAAGCCCGCAATCAGGCCGAGTTACTCTATGCTCTGCGCGAGATAATGCGCTATATGACTTGATCTCATTAACAGAATAAATCTATACACTACATACATATGCATACGTATACTACATACACGCAAACACACATACACAAGCAAATGCAACATTTTGAAAGTGCATAAACAAATGCAGCGAAAGGAACAGGAAGCCCCAGAAGCAGCGATACGGGAAAGAGTCGATAGAGAGAGAGAACAATGATTTGTGCAACAAAAAATCAATTGAAAACGTTTTCGTGTCCATTGCAATACACACATGTACATATGTACTACCCTACCTATACTCGATATACATATAACAATTAGAAATCAATTGTGCGGTTTAATGCAATGTAACTTGCAACTGGAACTGTTCGTTCCATCTCGTTCCGACAGTAGTCTACAGTGTCTATGGTTAGCCAGCAGTGATCTCTTTCCCTTTGAGACACAGCATACAAAACAGTCCGCGTACATCAATATTCAGATAAAACCGAAAGCCAAAAAGTGTATGGAATAGGAAAATCGAAAAAAAAAAAAAAAACACTCGGAGCTCGAGAGCTTTCTGTCAGTCTTGTTTAACCTTTCGTGCATGTGCAAGCAATAATCACTGTACATATGTATTATGTTTTGTTTAATTATTTTAGTGAAATAAATACAATTTTTATTTTAATTATACATGCAATTATTTTGTTTTCTTTTACACGGCTGCATATGTACTCGTATTTAGATTTATCCACCGTTTGCGTCGAACCTTGACTGATTTACTCTTAGTTTTAGTTCCATCCAAAGACAGAAACTTATTGGTGAAACCAGATTACTCGTAGAGCTTTTCTTTTAAGGATTTTAAATACATATACATACATACTATATAGATGTCTATTTTTATTGAACATATAATAACTTATCCAAACAACTTGAAGGGGCATTCAATGTCTATGATATATACAAAATGTGACTATTATGTGTATGTTTAAATTTACGCGTCCTTTCCACAAACAACACACACAATATTTGTAAGCTAAGAATTTAACCGAAATTACACGAATTTACATTGATGTACACACAACACATTATCTACACACCTATCTAGATTAAGTGATATTTAAACTGTGTTGCAGATATTCTCTGAAACTAAATATTCAACTTTGAATTAACTTGGGCTCATGACTATGGCAACAGCTTTTTCAGCTCACATCTTTTAGGTTGTATACTGATAAAAAACCCTTCCCAATTTCATTAGCTTTGACTTTCACTCTATATGTATATCTTACTGTTGGGGAGGGATAGTTGCTAGTACTAAGAACGCAAAAAATACAACTTATACAAACATTATTTCGTTGAGTACCTATTTGCATGTATGGACATTCGATTTGTTTCGATAATATAAAATCCATATGCAGGTTTCGCAGGAAATCCTTACGAATTAGTATAGTCTAGAATCATAAGATACACAGCTTAAAATGGAAGCCAAAGGAGTGTAAAGTCTGCAACAAATTCTCCTGCGATAGAAGTCGCTGACGAGTGGCAATATAAAAATTTGCTGAAAGATGTGAAGGGGATTGCAAGGAATAGATTTAAGCATCGCTTGATGGCAAAGAAATAAACAACAGATTGATTTTAACTATTTAAAGAACCAGATTACACATACCGAAACACCGAAGTAAACCATGAAACAGGAAACCTAGTAGCGAACACTTTACCAGCGACGGCAACGCCCACCATATTGTCCAATAAAGCGAGTTAGAACCAAATTGTATATATATCTAACGAGCTATGGAGAGATTCAAAGATGTGATCTAAGCAAATATATATACAAAACACAATGTATTCCTTTGCACATAAACAATTACATGAAATGAGTATATATATTTGCGATAGCTATAGTTTATTGCCTATATGGCATACCTAATATAAGCTTTGTTCTGTGTGTGTTTCAGTGCATTTATTGTACCCGGTATTCGTAGTGGATGCATAAAAAGATTCGATTCCGATCCCGATTCAATATACATTCAATAAACACTTATATTCTGATTACATGATTATTGGTGATTTGGTTCAACGCAGAGTCCGAACGAACCCACATATCACCGCGATCCCTTGCCAGCTGCTATCCCCACTTTCTCCCCGCTTGTTCAACTGTTTACAATTTCATTTAAATTTCAATCGCTATAAACCACACAATCTTTATACTACAGAACAATAGATCCGAGTACCGGGTATTTAATAGTCTGAATACTCGACTATAGCTCTTTAGTTTGTTGTTGTAGATTGCATTAATGGAACGACAGTGCAACTGAAAGGTGAATTACATTATTTCTTTATTTCTACACAACGTACATATGTACATATGTACACACTCTTTTAGCGAGCTCAAAAGAAGGCTGTAATCAGTAGTCATACTAGAGTTTGAATTACACGAATTTAATAGAATCGCTATCGCAATACAGCGACTGCAAAGCAATTGCAAAACAAGCTGGAACGAGTCCAAAAGTATACATAATACACTTCAAGCAAAAACTTTAAAGTGTAATTTTATCTTGCTATCTAGAGCTTAAAATATCCAGCATATTGGTGTTTGTAACAGGTTTAAAAACATGGTTGTTGTTTTCAGAAGTTAACTGATAAAACTATTAATAAACTATAAACATGTACAATAAATTATACACATACTCGTACATATGTGTATTTTTCGATGTCTATTTATGCCATTTTATGAGTTTAAGTATTGCAAAAAGGAAAACAATACAATTATCCATACAACCAGGTTACCTTTTCAGCATCTATCGGGTTCGCTGTTATGGAGAGCACCTCTGGCTTGAATCCAGATGATTGACAAATAAAATGAAACTAGATTTTAATGGGGAAAACTCCCAATATGAATAATCAATAAATAGATTAGAAAAATACTTGTACTAACAAAAACTGAAAAGATATACATACACAGTATTAGATGTATTTAAACAAACAACACACAAATTTAAACAACATATACATACATACTTATATATCGATATTCAATAATCAATGTTTAAAACCTCTTGATGTCGTTGAATAAAAAATCCCTCCCCCCACCAGCCCAAACAATTTTCTTGTGTAAATTCACTGAGGAGCTTCGTAGTGTGGTGTGGTCGATGGCAATTCAATAATATTACATTATATTTCAGCAGTGATCGTATGATTTCGTTTAATATATTTTTGTATATACACGTTTTATTCAATTAGAAATATAATTTATAATCGTACAATTTCAGTATGGATTCATTTACAATTAATTCTCATTTATTTATGTACTTATATTGATTACAGAATTGCTTTGTTGTTAATTAATTAATAAGATTGTTTGGTTAAACTAAAATTGAGTTGAATAAACGTTCAGTTTAGTTTAGTTTAGTTTGGGTTTATAAAGAATTAATTATGGTTAAAATACAATAAGTTCACTTCTGATATGGCGACAAAGATATTAGGAAACCTCTACAAAACTGCATTTAAATATTTCATTTCGATTTAATACACATTGGTCCAACGCAGATAATAATATTAATTAATAATCATTTCGCTAATACATCGCAAAGCTTTCTATGTCACATTTACACATACATTTTCAATGATTGTTTGGCGCTGACTTAAGATTATAAAGAACAAAAAAGAAAAACAAGCTGAAGCCTATCCATCTCCTCGAATGCAACACGGGTTCTCAGACCTCAGACCCGATCCCACTCCGCTCTGGGATGCTGGGATTGGTTCCGTTCCGCGCTGAGAAGTGCGATTCGTACAGTAGTTCGTTTGGGAGGTGATTAATATACAATTGGTAAATCATACTGTTATATATTATTGTTATTGCAATGTTCAACATTTAGGCACAAAATATATTGCTTCTCAATTGAATATACCCATAATAGTTATTATTGCATAGTCGATAATCGATAGCGGGTGCTCAGGACACCGTCGTTTTGTCTTTTTCGTCGTCTTCTCCTCGAGTCTCTCAACAGTTAAAAAACAATATAATAATAATACATAATATGTCTGCGCTTTGCTTTGCTTGTTAGGAATCATTGTTCGAAGATTGACACGTTGTTTATGTGGATGCCACACGCTTCGTGGGCGAATTGCTCAGCATTGCCGCGTCCTTGGCTCGCTCATGTTCGTCTTGGAAGAATATCTTGGTGATGACGACGTCGCCGGTGCTCAGAGTCTGCGATTCGGCATCCACCAGCTTCACCACCCGCTTGTCCGTCGTTCTAAGAATGGGCGTGACACTGCGCTCTCCCTGGCAATTGCAGTTCCTATTGCTGTTAACGTAGAGTTCAAGGGATTATTCGTTAATTATCCTGATGCCCTGCTAAGAGCCACTCACTTTCTGGACTTTTCGCGTATGATTTGTAAATTATCTGTGGTCGCAATGCTCGAACCCAACTGTTCCTGAATCGAGTTGGAAGCCAGTATCTGAAAGAAAGAAATGTGTGTTTAAATTAGTTGACAAAACACAATGGGAGCTGTAATGGAAGCTCACCTGATCGCATGGCAGCGAGGTGGCTGTCGTTAGTATGGCCTCTAGCTTATCGATGCGCGCAATGCGATCCATTGACTTGTTTTGCAATATTTCCTCCAGCATCTGCATGGATTCCGTCAGGCTGGGTGGCTCTGAGCTGAAGCGCGGCGAAAAGGTGCCCGAGAGGGAATTATCCGATGGCACAGAGTCCAAGCTGGGAAACATGTCGTTTTCATTGGGTTCCGCCTCATCTTCAGAGTCACTTTGATCCCTGCAACGGGGCAAAAATAGTTCAATTTGGTGTGATATAAGTTTAAAACTATTTCAGCACTCACTTGCTGGGATTGCCGGCAGATTCCATTTTCTCCAGCTTTTTGGCCACCTTGTAGTAGCCCTTGAGGCGCTCCTTTTCATCCTCCGTCAGGTCCATGTAACTAGTGATGATTTAGACCACGATTAGCTCTCGACCGATTGATTGAAACAAAGTTAGAGTTGGAGTTACTTACCGCAGCAGACGAATCTCACGGTTCGAGAGCACAATGCTCTTGCTGGTCTGCGCTAGTTTCAGCTTCAGATCAGATACCTCGGTGCTAACCTTGCGCTGCTTCTTGCGAATCTTCACCTCGTTGGGCTTTATCTGCAGCAGGATTTGCTCCGTGCACAGCTCGGAGAAGAGCTGCCTGTTCTCAGGTCTGATCTGACGCGCCAGACTGCCAAAGAGCTGATCGTGGATGAGGACCAGCACATCGCCAGCCGCATATAGCATCATTTCGCGTGTGAGCGGCCTCTTGGCCCAGAACTTTTGGTCCCGCCTGTAGATCTGCTTCAGCTGGTCCTTGATTGGATTGCATGGTGCATTGTACTGCTCGCACAGCGAGTTGAGCGAAATGTATTTGGCCTTGTAGACCTGCTTGCCGTTCTCCTGGTACTGCAGGATCGCATGCGCCGCCTGTGTGTCGAACACGTTGCGCAGCAGGATGCCAAACTGCAGATACAGATTGGCCGCATCGTTCCGACAGTCGTGTATAACCTTGATCACCTGCTCGTGCTCCAGCACGGTCTTCAGTCCACCATCCGAGACCATGGCAGGGCAGGTCTGCACATCGAAGAGGAATGCCTCGCCACGAGCCGTTCCAATCTCAATCAACGTGATTTCGCCCTTCAGCCCTAGATTAATGCCTTCGCAGTCGAGGGAGACCACAATGCCCTCGTTCTTGGCCGCGTACTTGAGCAGGATGTCGGTGACGAACACCGACTGCTTCACATTGGCTATCACCGTCGTGTTCTGCAGGACATTGATCTTCCACGTGTCGCCGACAAAGTAGCTATGACTAGGTGATTGATTGGCATTGGTGGTTGGGTTGGAGCTAGAGTTGGAGTTGGTATTGGGATTGTTCGCTGTGCTCGCGTTGGCATTGCTGGAGTTGGAATCGGAATTGGGATGGGAATTGCTGGAATGCAAGGGACTGGCATGAGGAGAACTTTGGTTAGCCATCGACTGTTTGTCCTTTTCGAGGTTCTCCGCCAGCGTGCGTATGACCAGAGTATTTATGCGTTGCTTCAGCGTTTGGTTGACGCTGTTCACCCTCTCCGAGGAGGGATTCGTTGAGGCAGTCAACGGCTGCTGCTGCTGGTTTTGCTGTGTGGCATTTTGAATGGGTCCTCCCCCGATGGGGCCATAGCATATGTTCCCACTGGGATAGTTGTTCTCGCAGAGATTCTCCAGCTTCATTTCCGACATGGGCACATAGCTGTCAAAGCCAGAGCTCGGCTCCGATTTGGGCTGCCCAAGCTGACCCTGCCCCTGCCCCCCAATTACATTCGACACGGGTGCGTTCAGCTTGAAATTGGGCGATGCTATGCTATTGTTGTTGTTGATGCTACTGCTAATGACATTATTGTTGCTGCTGGCATATCCATTGCTGCGCAAAGCCGGAGACTGCAATCGCTGTTGCACGGAACTCATGGCACCTCCACCGCCACCGACACTCACATCCACCCTGCGACTTGGATTCGAATTGCTGCCATTGTTGTTGTTGTTGTTGTTGAGGGCGTTGAACTGCTCCCTGGTTTGGGCCTGGGCCTGCTGGATGTGCGTGTCACTGAGCTTGGGCTTCTGCAGCAGCGTGACTAGATTGGCCTGAATGTGGAAACAGTCGCCGAAGAGCTTCAGGAAGGAGCTCAGGTCGCCGGGCGTCTTGAACATGCGCAGCCATTGATCCTGCGGAAAATTGGTGGTCAGCAAATGGAACAACTGGTCCACCAGCAGCGGACCCTTGATCTCGATGCACTGAGCGAAAAAGTCGAGCATCTGCTGGGTGCCGCGCGTATCGATGTTCGACTGCGGCAAATGGAGGCGATCCCTGGCTGGCAGATCAGTCATATTCTCGCAGCCGACCAGCATCACAAAGTCATCGATCACCTTGAACGTGTCCGTGTGCTTGGTGAGAAAGTCCGTAAACTCCTTGATATGTTGACCTTCAAAAGATAGGGAGAACGTGAAGGTAGAGGAATAATTTCTTGAATATCAAACATACCCGATATGTGTCGGACTTGTGGCGAGGCCTGCGACCGATGGCCGAGCAGACTCCGCACCGGGACCTCTGCAGCGGCCCCATACTGCAGCATCTTGTTCTTGAAGTAGTCTTTAGCCTCTTGGATGTAGTCGCGCTTGCCGCCGCCACCACCGTCGTCCGCATTGCTGTGCTGATAGGCATTCACCTGCACATAGTCCCCGTCCACCAGGAATATCGATGGGTATTGGGCGAGAAATTTCTTCAGACCTGCCAAAAGAGGAGAAGATGTCAATTACAATTAGGTCGCGCCATTAGTAGTGGATGGGATGGTAGTGGAAAAGTGGTTAATGCAGTAAAAGTGTTGCACCAGCAACGCAAACTTAATTAATTTTCCGTTGGCCTCTCAATGTGTCAACTCTGTAATTACGTCAAGACGGAGAGACGCGACGCGATGCGAAGCGACTCGATGCTTGTAACTAAGTAAGTACTTATTGTGGTTGATTAATTCACTGGCATAGCCTGCTGCTTTCATTACTCTTTTGTTGTTCAACTGATAGTGGTTTTCCGTCTCTCCATAGACAGCTGGCCACGCATTCGAGTTGAAAAGTTGCAAGCAACAGCATTAAGGAGAGGATTGTGAACATACAAAAGTTTTTGCCCCTTTTCATATCGTCGTGGAGTAACATGTGCCTGGATTCCCATAATTAACGAAACATTGTTGTAATCGCATCATCAAATGACAAACTTTCAATTCACATATTCATACGAATACGAATACATGAATGAATATTCATGTGTGGGGTGGGTGGGGGATTGGAAAAGTTAGCAAAAGTTGTTGCTTGAATCAAAGTTAGTTTACAATTACAAATTACATATGCGCCTGGTTTGACTGCGAAGGATAACAACACATTGTCTGCTTTAGGGGGGCTACACTGTGAGAATGTATGCATGAATGTATCCTTTCACTTAGTGTAACATTTTGGGCAGTTGTTGCATTTGTTTGGCATATCTGTAAGGCCTATAAGAGGCCTAGCTAAGGCGCTTCCTGCCAAACAACATACAACGGGAAAGCTAGAGAATTAGCTGATAAGGGTTCTTGGCTATCATTGCTGCAGCTGCTCTAAAGCCTGTTATGGGCTTACAATAATTTATTCCAAGTGTAGCTCCAACCGAATGAAAAGTAGTGTATTATGCACTCAAGCCATGCAAAGTGAACTCCGACCGACCGAGCGCGAACCATTTATTTGATAAATCAGGTCATAGTTGCTGACTGACTGACTGCCACTGTAAGGCCCAAAACGGGACGGGACCCAACCCTGCTCCGTCATCAACATCATCATCATCCGGTATGATGGTAGGAATGTTGCGATGAGTGCCGCTCTATCCCCCAGCTCTGCCGCCGCCTCTCCACCTCCACGACCATTCTCTATTGTTTGCGTAATCTGACGTGACAGCAAGGCGAACGCCACGCAGCGCAGCGCAGCGCTGAATAGATCAGTGCAAAGAGCACTCCACGGAGAAGGTACTCGGTGCTCCGTTGCGTGCGTCGGCAGTTTCAGCCTCATTGTTGGAACTTGTTTATAATGCGACGCATAGATTAATTCAATTGCATTTGACATATGTATACGTAGTGCTCTACTCGTAACTCCCTGCGAGACAAACTCGAAACGAGCTCTGATTAATCAAATCGGATAGGTATTATGCCAGGGGGATTGTCTACGGATTTGGCGAGTCAATCAAAATAGAATGTAATCCCTTAACAAACATCTTAGCTCTCCATTTTCCACCCACTTTCCGGCCCCGCCCAAAGGGCTGCTGCCCAATGAGCCACAAAACTGACAAATGGCTGGAAGAAGTCACCCCCAATCCAAGCTATTTTGAGAAAAATCCCAACGCATTAAGGTCGAGCGAGGACCGTGGCAACATGTGCATAATTCAATTTTATGTTTACTTACAGAAATTGAAATTGAAATGGGTGGCCAGTGGAAGAAAAAAAGGTATCCACAGGCCACAACTGAGGCGCCACAAATCGAAGTTCATAAAAGTTGTAAGCCACACAGAAAATATATAAAAAAAACATTCCAATATTAATATTTATCGAAGGCCAGAACCTAACCCCAAACATGTAATATGCATATCTATACATGTGTACCTATATTTTGTACATATATTTGAGTTTTTCCCATAGTGGGGCATAGCAAAATATTATACCAAGTACTTTGCTGGTCCAATATTTGTCTGTCTGTGTGCTTAGCCGCATTTCTTGGCAAACAAACATTTTTTTTGGCTCTCTTAGTGGAGCGCAGGTGGCAGGTGGCAGGGGGCGGCTGGGCGGCTATGCGACTGGTGGTGCCACACTTTTACGGCTCGACCCACTTGGACACATTTCGGCTTTTTTCTTGCCATGGCAATTTTCAAATGCACCGAGGACACTCGCTATAAATTTATGTGTATTTATGGTACATTCTGCTTATTGAAGAAAACGGAAATGTTTCACCGTTTTGGCCCTCCGAGATGTTGTAAATTCGAATGTGAACGAATACCCACCCAGGTAGCACTGTTGCATGATTGGGTGAGGGGGGAGCCTAAAGGGTTATGTCTGCCCATAAATTCAAGATTTTATGCCTCACCAAAAGGGGCGGGGCAGGGCAGAGCAGGACACGGGAATGACACACAACTGTGATGGCAGCAGATGGAGTTTTTGCAGCTCGGAATTCCTGTATTGTACTTCCCCCTGTCGCGGAACTCACTTCATTATAGGCTCATTAGAGCTGCTTTTCCCTGACGCGGGCTGCCGCTGTCAAACAGTTAGTTCTTCAATCAATTAGAAGCCCAAATGGGCACAAAAGTTCATCGAAAATATAATGAACAGCAAATTCATTTCTGGCTCCAACAAATTGTTGTGCTTTTTGCAATTAATGTCAGCTCACAGCTGTGAAGACCAACAAAAATCAATGCCTCCCCTCCCCTGCTCTCCTCTGCCAATTTCCCTCCAAGGGAAAGTTAACAATAACATAAAAGCCTTGGGTGCTGCCCCCCTCCCGGTACGCACCAAATGTTGACACGCAATGCCGTCTGTAAGGGGGGAGGGGGGCTATGGAGCATTGAGCACCGGCTGGCTGTAAGGCGTTAAAGGATTTCCAGTCCCGTCCCCCTTTTGGCTGCCGTTCGCATAAAATCGTTAAATTTACGACAATGTCTCTCTCTCGCACACCCTGCTTCGGTCGGTCTCTCTCGCACACCGTGTTTGTTCGTTGCCAAAAATTGAAATGTGTAACAGAGAAATGCAAAAGCCAATTGGGAGGACGGGTCGGATTCCATGTTATGCGGCAGCTTCAGCCGCAGATCAATCAGCTAATCATTCAGTTTATAGTCATTCAAGTGGGTGGGAGAGGTTCGAGTATTGCAACCTATTAGATGTAACGGGTATTGGTACATAACCTCTAATCATTCACATTCGCATATTTCAACAGCAGATATTGGGCGGTGTGTGTGTGACAATATTTTGTTTTTGGAAATCGATTACCCAACAAGACAAAAATAATACAAAACCCAAAACAACAAAATAGTTGGAAACGAACCTTCGTTAGTCCCGTTTAGGCTTGGCATGTAGAGATCGTGCGTGCGTATGCGTGTATGTGTGTGGACGAACTAGAGATGGGAGCCACAGCTACACCTGGCGCGTAGATCTCCCACTCGTGCATGAGAGGAGAAAAAATAATGGAGACGGCCTTTTCTTCAGTCAGTATATGTATGTAAATTTCGATTGAAGATATACACTACACAGATATTTAGCAAAAATATAATATTTAAAAATCTGTGTAACCAATAGCTAATTTCATACATGTTTTGCAGAAAGATATTCAACAGATAATTGTAAATAATACTTGTATTTGGTACTTGTACTTGGTCTCTTTTCGGCCATATTTTGGAGTATTCCCAACACTATTCGGGGTACGTGCCATATAAACCACAGCATGCGCCCATCTCTAGTGTGTGACCATTCATAAGTGTGTGTGTGTGCAATTAAACAGAGTAGAGTCCGTTGGTTGGCTTGGCTCTCTGCTGCTGCTGTTGCTGCTTCTGCCCCTTCCTCCGATGGACGCACAGCTTGAAATGGCCAAACGATAAAGAGAGCTAAATGGTCATGTTTTTGTGTTTGTCCAAACGATTTGCACCGCAAAAAGTAAAAAAACAATCGAAACTTTGGTTTTTGTTTGTGTTGTTTGGGTGTTGAATTAGCAGTGAAAATTTAAGTCGCAGATAAACGAGGGCAAAGCTCTTGAAAGGAAACTTAAAGAAGTTCAAGTTACTGTTTTGGTTCCATCAGAAATGGTTAAATTTCTCTCATCTGGTTAGAAAATTGCTTTTGACGTTAATTTCCCCAAAAAAAATGTTGGTCGCAAAACCCTCATCAATCCGATGGGGAATATGCATACATGTGTACATATGTATACGGAAGGCAAAAGGGACTGACACACACACACACACACAGTCATCGCCATATATTATTGAAGCAACAAATGGATAGGGATATCCATGCAATTTTATTGAAATTCAATTGAACATTTTTGTCACGTAATCGACACTTTTCTATTACAACGTTTCCGTCTCTACATCCCCCTGCCCCACCCCCATCAATGGCAGACCACAACAACTACATAATGGAACGAGTCGATGGGTTTATTTGCGGTGGAGGGGGGGCGGCGGCATACACAAGGGTATAGGATGTGGGATATAAGAAGAGGCAGCAGCAACAGCAGCAGCCCTGGTGGCTTAACGGTTTATAAGTTGCACAAACAACACGTTGACAAAAATGAAGCAGCATAATATATGGGTTTATAGGGTTTTAGGTCGTACCCAGGAGAGTAAACAGGAGTTAATGGGGGTAAAATTGGTTTTTCCACTGACCTAAGAGAACTCCTTATCACCCATTTGATAGGGAATTAGAAATATCAGCTCAGTCAAAGGATACGAGTATCTGAATCTGACGCTATTCTATTTATAAGCCAAACCTTGACATTTCCCCATTAATATTTCCCCTTTTCTTGTCTCCGATTTGCGTGTCTGGCGGATATTTCCCATAGGTTCCACCCCCTCCCCCAGAGCTCTATTTTGCGTCTATTGCGTTCTGGAGGGAACAGCAACATTTAAGCCAAAGATTAAAGTATTTTAGCGCCAAATTACTTGGCAAATGTTGCTCGCTTTGGGGCAAACACGATTTGTCTTGTCGCTGGTCTTGGTCTTGGTCTTGTCCGTGGAACGTCACGCACATGTGTGGGAAATCAGCCATCAGCAAATGCGATAAACATTTTGTTAAATGTTTGCTTTGCTCTGCTGCAATTAATGCAGTCACAAAGTGTGAAAAAAGAGGTACAATTGCAATTTATGGGGTCGGTGCTAAAAAAAATCACAAGAAACTGTGAAGAAATGGTAAAAGGAAATTGATTCTACAGAAAGAATGGGAAAGTTCATGGGAAATTATTGTTTTTTAATCAAATATTTGTAGAGTTTCCATTCCCGCCTAGTTTAAGGCTATTTTTTTACTGAATTCCACTAAAATTCACAAAGATTTCAGATCTCCAAAGCTCATAATCCGTAAAGCTTCTCAAACGAAGCGACAGACAGCATAATTTCTTTTCAAAAATCTTGTGTTAATTCCCACACTGCACATTCCTCTCTTCAGCTTTGTTTACAAAGCATTATACGATTAATCGATGCATATGTTAAGGATCAATGTAAACAAATGTTTGCCATTTCCTGTTACCACATTTGTCCCTCCCCTATCCTCCCCTCCTCAAACATACATATGTATGTACATACATCTTTGGAGTGCCCACACAAATGTGTACATATCTCAAAGCAAAAGGGAAAGTGCATTGCACCTTTAGCAAAGAACTTGCCTCAAGTGGTACCTATCTTTAGAAACTGAAAGTTGTTTGTTGTGTCTATTCTTGGAGATACTCTGCGAAGCATAGCATTTTGATAAATAGCATGAAGAGCAGCATGAAGAGCAGTTCTTCACGTGTTGACTTGTCAATGGAATAGAATGTGGAGAGGAGTTTGGTGTGGTGTGTGGATGGAGTACATGTGTAGGTATTGGTTTTTGGGAGATTCTTTGGGCGATCATACCCAGTGTACGACCGGAGTTCAAGGGTGTATTGAACGGCCTTCCATCGCTTCCAAAAAATCCCCTCTGTAATCCACACTTTTTAAAGTAAATCGAATGAAATTCTCCAATTATGTGCAGTGATGATATATGTATCTAAAGATCTAAGATCATCTCCATCGGCTAATTATTACAATATTTTAGAACTCTTACGACTAGCGGGGGTATTGTTTAGTCGGAATATCGACTGCACGCGGGCCCTTGAGAGCGTTTCATTTGTAAAATAATACACACAGCGCGTATAGTAGAGAAAGAGGGAAGGAAGGGCGTACAGCGTATGAGGAGGAAATGGAGGAATAGAGGCAAAAACCGACAACAACACGTGCATTATCGATTGCAGTTTCGCGTCTGCGATAAAAAGCTGAAACTGAAAAATCATTGGCATGTTTTTGTGGTTTTTGTGCATTGCCTGCATTGGCGCAGCGCAGCGCAGCTTCAGTCGAGAGATGGAAAAGGAGACACGGAGACAATGTCTCCCCTCTGGCAGTGGCAATGACATGTGCACTTGGCCGCCAAGCACTTGGTGGTATACCAACAACAACAACAACAAAAGCAATCATTGGCAATGACAAACATTGGCCCGCAGGTGCATTGAATATGTATTGAATGTTCGTACAGCCATAGAAATGTGACATGTCCAGTATTAGTTTTCAGCAAACAAGTTTCATCTCTAATGTTGGGACCTGTACTGGTCAATACCATGGAGAGCAACGGAGGATTGAATTGCCCGCAGCCACGAAGAAACATCTTCCGATCATCGATGTTCAATAAAGTTCGACTTGGCTGAGTTCTACTGTAGTTTTTGGGGTCTGGACGGGTCTGTCTAGGAAGCACTCACCCGATTGACTGCCGCCAGCAATTTGCCGCATCTCCTTGGTGAATTCCTTGTTGCCGAACTGACAGGACAGATCGTGCACGGTGCGGGGCTCCCCCTTGTCGAGGAGGCGCTCCAGGAAGAACAGCAGCGTCATATTGCGTGCCATCTCATACTCCATGGACTCCATTGTCGTCGGTCGTCGGTCCTCGGTCGCCTTGGGCCTGGGGCCTGTCGATGTTCGGTGGTCGCTAGTCGGTGGGTCTGTGTCTGTGGCTATCTCCTGAATTAGTGATAAGCAAATATAGTACGTCACGTAGCGTTCAGTTGAGTTGAGTTGCTTATCTGCAATTGAGGAAAGGTAAGGGTAAAGAGCGTAAGAAAGGGGCAGAGAAAACACTTATGCAATGCGCCAAGAAAACGGTCAAACAACAATAGGAGACAGATGGAAGAAAAGAAAGAAGGAAAGAAAGAGCAACAACAACAACAACAACAAAAAACAACCGCAGACACATATTAGACTTTTGAGGTTTGTTTCGTTTCGTTTTCTTTGCGTCTTTTATTTATTTAATACATTTGCACTTTGCCACTTGAGCTCTCTCTCTCTCTCTCTCTCTCTGTCTCTCTTTAAGTCTCTCCCGCTTCCACATGCTGTTGCTCACCGCATTTTATGTTATTGCTTTGCAGCGGCAGCGGCAGCCTTGCACCTTGGGGGGAGTGGGAATGGCAGAGATGCAGGCGGCAGTGCCATAAAATTTATTTTCTCTTTGGCTTTCGTCTTGAATAATTGAAAAACCACACACATTTGAACACACACACAGTGGAACACGTACTGAGGCTCGCCAAATCCTTATTCCTGCGGCATATCCTTTTTATCCTTGCGCACCGCTCGAAGTTCCACAAACAAATGACGGCAGCGCTGCTTGCGTCTCTGCTGCCAGCCAACATAAACACAGACGAATTCGAACAGCTGATTGGAGCAGCATGGCAAGGGGAGCAGGCGCGGCGAATTCAATCAGTGTTGGCCTAAAGGCTATCTGCCTAGTTGGGATTAGCGGGTTTCTGATGAGAATTTCTGTGGGAACTTTTCATTGGCATCTCTGCCATCAGCGATATCATGTTTTTTTCTTCTCATTTGTTGCTGGCCAACGCAAGGCATGCGAAAAAGTGCCAGCGCTGCAGAACAGGTGATTGACACAGAAATTGTGCAGCGGAAATGGAAAATGCCATGCAGCTGCCACTCTCTCAAGAGGCATTCCCCGGCTATTCTCTCTCCCCTCACTCTCTTTTAATAATCCCAATCATAACCTGCTGCTCATTGTCTGTGCCTGTGTATGAGTGTTCTATTGATAAGCAAAAACCGTTGACAACGATATGTATTGGGAACAGAAGGCAGCAACAACATTCCAAGGCATTCAGGTAGGTATGCGTGTGTGTGGTGTGTCAGGTAGCTAGGCTGTGAGCAAGTGTGTGTGCGTGTTCAATGGTCGGTCGCTCTCTGGTGTTGGTGGCCAAACAAGAAACTTCAGTCTTATTAGACCGAAGCTTTAGCCGCTCTTATTGGTGAAAAGAGATGGCAACTGCAGCAGCGGCCCCGACAACCAGCTCGACGCCCCCCACTCGCGGAATGAAAGAAAATATTTTTGCAAAAATGAAAAGGCAAAAAAATTACACGACACTCGAAATATGCAAAGCAAAAGAAACGGCCAAAAGAGAAAGATAGACAGCGGGAAGAGCAAGAGAATGCAAGAATGTGAAAATATGAAAGAAAGAAAGAAAAAAAGAGCGCCCCGCCAGGCGAAATGTCAATTATAATTGTTATTCGTACCTGTACCTGTAGCTGTAGTCGTTTTATTTGTTCGATTAATTATTGTTGGTAGCTTGTTTGTTTAAGTGCACTTGTAATCTATATTTATAAACCAGACTTATGGGTTGTACGCGATACAGATCCTCGCGTTGGGGATTTTCTCAAAGATCAGATCAGATCTCTATCTCTAGCTCCGTCTCGCTCACGCTCACTCTTTTTTGCTCGGCTCGCAGGGTTTTTGTTAATTGAATAAAGCATTAATTAACATTTTTTGGCGTAATTAACAGACACTCTCTCGGAAACTGCGACGAAAGCAGCAACTTGTTGTTTTTGTTGTTGTTTCACACAAACACACACACATATATACGCACACGATTAGTTGGGCAGGTAGAATTATATTGGTGTGAGCGCGTTGTCGGTGTAAGGCACTGGGGAGCGTTGTAAAAACCGTTTTTAACCACTTGTTGCACTTCTTTTAAGGCACTGCCAACAGCGGACACCACTGTCACCGGAGTCTGGCCAACTCCACGCGAATTTAAGGCAAAAAACACACGTCTGCGTGGTCAAAAGAGGGTTTGTGGCTTTTTTGGAGCAGCGATGATGACAGCGACAGCGCGAACGCGGAGGTGGAGCATCGGTATTTATCGATACCCGTATGACCAGTGCTGCGAGTTCAGCCTTTTTCCCACAAGATCTAGCGTTTTCTATTGACATATGTAAGCTGGATAAATTGTGAAATGGCGGCTGGCGGGAATTAAAGTTATTTCCCAAATCTTTTATCGCTGCCATGATCGAACACAGAGGTGAGAAGAGTCTTTAGTCAAATGAACAATGTCAAAACAAACTTAGATATAAAATTACTAAAATATATAAACAAATCTTGGCTTTTTAGCTGCCATCAACATTTTCTGGCTATTTCAAGGTTGTCTCGAATGCTGGCAACACTGGACAGCGACAGAGTGAACGCGGTGGTAGAGCCTCGATAGGTTGATAGCCGATTGTTTCAATTCACCACTGATAGTATCAGTAGGTTCCACTATCGTTTCCTAGCTCCAAGTGCAGTGAATACAACTCTGATCAGATGAGCGCGAATAATTGCCAATTTGAAAGTAAAAAATTATGGCAAATTAGAAGCAAGGTTATTAAATTAAATATATTTCAACATATTTGGCATTGAAGCTGTGCAATTGTCGGCACATCGATATCAGATAATCGGATCTTTCCAGCCGATCGGCCAACGGTTAAATGGGCCGAATACCCTCTTTTTGATAAGAAAACCACTGTAGGGAAAACAACAGCTAGGCGCCAGGGTGGAATTGTTTGAAAGGTAAGGAGTGGAAAGGGTATGACTGCAGTCCAGTGGAATATATGATGCAGGTAACTACTATTAGAGAAAAGTAAATAAAAAAAAAAAATTCGGATGGAAGTTTCCTTGAAAACTGAAATTTAATAAATCAATGAAATATGTTATGATATACCATAAATATAGATTCAATTCAATCTCGACGTCAAAATATGCAAAACAGTATAGTAAATGTTTACCAGTTCTGATTGGGATTTCAAAGTGTGACTATCGGTGTAATTTTGTACATTATCGATAATCGAATTACATGAATTATACATGAAATACAGGCAATCGGACGTTGGAATGTAAAATAGGGTAAGGCGGCTTTAGAGCTGCCAGATCGGCTAAAAGAGGTAAGAGAGGCTGTTTTTATTTAAATATTTGTATTATTAAATATTATTTATTTATTTATATTTATTTAATTGAGGAAATTATTATGAAAAATATAATGTAATAAATTTGCCGCAATTTTTGCTTTTGACTGTCCTCGATTTACCGTTGTCCTTGGCAGCAGGCAAAATGCAACCAAGGTTTCCGGCAATTGTTTTTCTAAACAAAATTGAACATTCCAAAGCATTGAAACAATAAAGTGCAAACCTCTGAAATGGAAACCATCGAATTCCTCAACCGCACCAGCCGGCGTAATCTCCAATCGCAAATCGGTTGGCAGGTGGCACAGCGGATGCGGGAATGGTCAAGGGATGTGGACGACCGACGCGTGCAACTCTATGTGCAGCTCCAGGGCGAGGCGCTGCAGTTGGACGAGGAGGTGGCAGCACTTCTGCGGGAGCGTGCCGACGAGGCGGAAAGGAAACGCTACGAATGGATTCGCATGGAGCGTCTGAAGTGGGAGGAGGCCGAGCAGGAGCTCCTGAAGGTGAAGCAGCAGCAGCGGGAAATGTGAGTAGTCTTCACCTCCCCCCCTGGCACCTCCTTGTTTTGAGCAATCCCCTCTCCTTGCAGCGAAAACTCCGAGGCTCATCGCCACATGCAAACCAAACAGATCCTGTTGGAGAGCAAGCAGGCGCAGCTGCAGCAGATCGAGGAACGCAAGGCGCTGAGGCGTCGCCAGGCTTGCGTGGAGGTTCTCTGGCACCGGGTGTGGCAGCGCCTGGACGAGAGTCGGGCCCTGCAGGAGCAGTACGAGCTTCAGCTGCGTCACCTGATCGAAGGCCAGTGCCAGGCCGAGAATCTAGCCAGGGATCAGAAGCAGAAGACTCTACTCTGCCAGGAAGTGCTCGCCGAGCAACGAGCTTGCTCCCAGGCGTAGGTACATCATAGATCTTGAATGGCATGTTGATGCATCTTTGTCTCTTCCTTAGCATGGATTTGGCTGCCAAGAGGGATGCGAAGAAGAGGGAAATGGAACTGCAGCAGAGGCAGGTCAATCGCCGCAAACAATTGATCGATCTTGAGGATCAAATCAAGCAGAACCTGAAGCTTGCAGCCAGCAGGGCAGAGGCCAACTACCGCGAGGATGTGGGCTACAACATACGCGAGGATCGACAGATTTACGAGGAGCTCATGCAGAAGCGCTGCGCCCGGGTGAGTCGACGCTGCGCTCTGCCCTGTGCTTGCCGCTCATCAGTGGAAACTCTTGTTTCAGGCCCACAATCGTGATTGGCACCAGAGCTACATGACGCACACGGCCTCGGAGCGGGCCGCACGTCGCCACAGTGAGCAAGAGCTGGAGAGGGCCTACCTGGGCACTGGGTGTGTGCTCGGCCAGCAGCAGAAGCAGCCATATGGCAGAGCTGTGCGCTAACCATTGATATGTCACGACCGCACCGCATCATATTTGGATACCGATCCGACCGACCGATTATTGCAAATATATTTACGACAGATATAAATCAGGGGCTGGGGGCATCGATAAGGAAAAGCGTATCACGCACTGGCGGCATAAAAACTGTCCACTCCACGATAATGCCCAACCATCAATGCGCATGATGGACAACTGGCAGTGGCAGTGGGGCGGGTAGGAGGGGGGAGCTGACTAACTTGGCCCGTGGCCAGCGGGCAATATGCAAATATGCCATCGATAAAGGCATGAAAAGTGTTGCTCGAGCAACGACTATGACAATATTTCTGACACCCCGATCCCGATGGGGCCAGGACCTGCACCTGGAGCTGCAGTTGCAGTGGCAGTCCCCCTCCCTCCCTCCCTCTAGCCATGGGCATGACATGCATAATTGAAGGCTTCCGTTGTCCATTTGCTTGCCTGTGTCTCGTTGACTTGTTGCCGCTAATTAGAGTTGATCGGTGGCCGCGATCGGTGCACTCTTAATGCAAACAGACGACTAACCACTGCTGTGCTGTGTTTATTCAATTAAAATTTGCACAACGGAGATTGTCCGGCACTCAGCGTCCAGTTTCCAGAATCCAGCAAATTGCTGGCAATTTTCATTCCTGGCCCACAAATAGCCCCATTTATAAGATGAAAATGTTTGCTTAAAATTGATAAGCAATTTCATTGGGATTAGTCTTCGTCAAAGTAATCTGTGTCCATACACCAGGCTGCCCTGCATACTGGTAATGGCCTAAACATGTGCCTATCTATTTCGCGCTCATGTTGGCTGTCCAAACATTAAACATGGCCTCTTTGTAATGTCCGAGAGATAATGTACGCAAAGGAAAAAGTAACAAGCCAGTCTCAACACGATCCCATACATCACATGGATCCTATCCCGATTCTCCAGCCAGGCCTGTGAACGAACTGAACCGAACCGAAGCGATCCCTAGCGAAGCGGTCCGATTTCAAAGAGAGGTGTCAAAGTGGGCTCTGCCTGGCCTGCCTCCTCCTCCCCTCCTCCTGCTGTGAGCCATTCAGCCTTGTCATTAGCTGCAACATGCCAAAAGGGGTGGCTGCCACGGCCGCTTTATTTATGTGACACTTGGGATGATCGTGACAACTGGCAGGGAAACTACATACATAGTGAATCCATTCAAATGGAAATATCTCAAGCAGGAACGCTAAGAACAATCCAACAAAGGCAGTTAACATGCATCATAAAAGAACGGATTGCATTGAGGAGGGGTGGGAGGACGTTTTCTAATATTCGCATAAATTTGATTTCATTCCGCCACGCCCCTCGCAGCGTTCGTTCGGGATAGACTTAATGGCAGGGTCTTATCGGGGATCTGCAAAAGCGCGGCCAAGATTTATAGATTTCCGCTTTGGGGCAGGCAGACACATACACACATATAGCATCTCGGAGCCCGACTGCAAACTCATTAATAAACGTTTAGTGACGTCGCGAAACGGCCTAAGCCCCTAATTGCCAAACGCCTCCAGAGCCAGGACAGGGATCGGTACAAGGACAAGGCCTAGACGAAGACCAAGACCTAGATGAGAATGAGAATGAGGACCAGGACTAGGACAAGTCATATAAATAATTGTTCACGTAGGCGACCCAGGACATGTCAGTTGGGTCGGCCCTGGGCCCACCTATTGTGCGGTTGCACACGTTGCACAAACATAGGGGGCAGGGCTGCGGTCAACGCTGATTGAAATACCCACGCCTGCCCACGTCCTGGCCTCCTGCTGGCCAGCCACCCTATCCTCCTACTCCTACTCCCCCTCCTGTCCGCTGTCCCTCATGGGTCGTGTACGTGCTGGACAAATTTAACGCCTTTTATGCCCCTCTCCGGAGTCCAGTCCGGTCACTAGAGAAATGAATTGTGGCCTTTGCCTGGCGGCGCAGGAGGATGTTGTTGCAAAAAAGCAGCCTGGCCATGCAACTCGCTGTTGCAGCTAGAACAAGTGGGCAGCAAGTGGCAGAGAACTCAACCTGCTGATGACCTGTAAAAAGGCAGAAATGACTACAATGGAGATCTCTTATAAAGCGATTGCCTAATTTCGATTCTCACTGGCTTTTACGAGTCATTGAACAACTGTTTCGATATAGGTAGAGAACGTATAGCCGTACACATGAATCACCATAAGAATTGGTCATTGTGTTCTTTCGATATGGGACGATTAATCATCACCATTCTATCAGTCACAAAATCCTCCCCAAATGCAGTATACCCCTCCTTCTATCCTCTAGCCCGTGGTATCAATGTGCGATAGGTATCAAGCCCTAGTCCATGTAATAATTTTTGTACCCTCCCTTCCCCCACAAACAGAGCCTTTTGTTTCTTGCGATGCTGTAATTTTCATGCTTCGAAATGAATTTCGCGCCTGAATTTTCTCGTGCCAATTTTGATGGCAACGACTGTTGAAAATTGCGGACCCGCTGGCTGGTCGGGCTGGCCAAACATCTATTTTTCACTTCCCCTCTGTCATGGCTCTGCGATTGTGGGGCAACACTCAGTGTTTCGTGTCTGTCGGCAAGTATTGGCTTGTCCTATGACAAACATAGCGAAGTTAATCCCACCAAACGTTGGATCTGCATTTTTCCACAAACTTGAAGCCATTGACAGACACGCCGTAGAACCCCAATCTCTCCCCACATCAGAATCATCAAAAAAACAAGAAATAGAATTGACAACAGATGCGGGCAATTGAAAATTGGGGAATTGGGGAAATTGGGGAATCGGGGAACCAAATGCAATTACTGCGATAAAAGCCGAATAAAAATGGTGTTAATTGCTGAAAGGCTTGCATAGAAATTCGGTACAATCCACTCCAGCGAATGACGATGTTCTGGGCTCCATTTTTTACAGCCGCATCAATCTCCTGGCTGTCTGAGTGGTGCCTGAGTGCTGATAGCCGGGATGGTTCCACATTACACTCGTGGATGGGGTGTACGGAACAACAGTTCCTAATGCAAAATGAGTGAGTGGCACTTGGCTGTCCGACTGCCTGATTGAGCGATGCATCAAGGCATCAGCAGCAGCAGCTCCTTGTACACACAACTCCTGTCCATTCACTTGTTGAGTGGCCCAGGCGATAAATTCGTTTAATATGGAAATCATATGCAAATTGTTCGGGCAGATCGGAGATCGGAGATCGACGGGGGCATTTGCCACAGAGTAATTAAAAACCACAAATTGCTGACTACTCGCATCCACTCTGGCCTGCACCACCGATCTCTAATTAGCCATAGATCAGAGATCTCCCAACTGGATCTGGCCAGTTTTTGGCGCCTACCAGCTCCCATAGCTACCTCTCCAACAGACAGCATAGACCATTCGCTGAGTGCAAATCGGGTTTCCAGCAGTTCGTAGTAATTAATCTCTCCCGTCAAGGACACTTCCTTGTGCAATTTGATTTAAATTGCTTGTTTTGTGTGGTCATAATATCGCAACATTTATTGGTAAGAAATCAATGGTTAAAAACTTGAATTGGGGAGTGTCTCATGATAAATAAAATGTTACGGATTGGAATGCAGAACGGCAAAGATTTGTTCAAAAGATTAAAGATTAAAAGTGCATGTCCAAAACTGCTTCTATTTCTGTTTCTTTTACAAACCCCTTGATCATGAACGATCAATCAACGACTCATTTTGACGAAGATCAATCATCAGTTTTGTTTTGTCAGAAGTCCAAATAATAATTGACTGGGGGTTTCCATTCAATCAGTAAAATAGAATACTCCAACCATTACTCAAAATACGAAAAACATTCTTATGAATTTCACCATCCAATTAAGAGAAGTTAACGTCTGTCAAAAGTTTATTTTTTCATATGCCCAGCTATAAATCAATTGAAAAATCATCTTAAATCAAAAGCATGAACAATGCATAATGTTAAAACATATTATACTGAAATTTATTAAGTAAAATGGTTGAAACGTGCACTCAGACATACATACATATAGATAAATATGTGGATTATAATCTAGAGATGGTCATATTTGAGACTAAGGTAAAACTGAATTGCCAACAGATGATGAAACATTTTAAAGCGATCGCAGGCCAGCGCGGTGGGTGGCGGGGGTTTGGAACCCCCTCAGAAGAATCGTCTAGCCTACCACATTGTTGAGGTCTGCAAAATAGCAAGGATTAAAGGCCACTCAAATCATTGGAACATCTTGGCAAAACTCACCACAACAATGGCATAGGTAATACCGATGCCGGCTCCTGCCAGGACATCGGAGCAATGATGCTTATAGTCGGAGATGCGCGTGAGGGCCGTGTACCAGGCGAACGTGAGCAGCAGGAACTGCAGGAAATGTCGCACCATTTTGAGCCTGGGCCAATGCATGCGGCGCTGCAAGTAGATCTTCAAGCAGAAGCACGAGAATATGTCAGTAAATGGGAGTTATTTCTATATGTTAATCAAGGGGAACCTACTGCTGTGTAGAGCATGGCATAGAAGGCGAAACTGGCATGCCCGCTGGGGAACGATAGGCTCATATCCTTGATCCTCTTGGCATTCATGTCCGCTGCCCCACAGGTGAACTCTTCGATGTAGCGGCCGGCATTCATGGGATGACTGCAATTGCTTCCATCCCAGAGAACGGGTTGGCAGAGCTTTAAGAGAGAGAAAATACGTCAAATCAGTTAACGGATGCATTTGAGAGGGTTCTATTGTGCTTACAGTGAAAAAATGCGGTCTAAGCCTTCCGATGGCATACTTGGCTATATTCGCAGTCAATTGCTCCACGCCGAGGCCAAATATGAAGATGCCAATCTTGCGGTAGCACTGCAGCAGCCAATAGGGCAGTTCCAGGTGACACAGATGGTAGCCACTGCCAGTCCTGGTCTTCTGGCTCTTGTAGGGCCCAAGCAAACGCTTGTCCTGCCCCCTGAAGAACTCTACGAGGATAATCTGCGGATAGGTAAACCAATAAGTCATCAATGGAATACAAATTTGGAATATAAGTGCATTCGACTCACCAGAACAACGGGCAGAGCGCCACACATGAGGTACAGCATCCAGCTGCGTATGGTGGAGTGCTTGTAGGGATGCTTCAGGGAGGTGTCATTGCAGAAGAAGCCGCGCCTGAAGGGCTCGCCCCACAAGGAGAAGCCCAGCATCGGCAGACCCACTGGAAAGAGAAGGAAAATCAGGGCATTCCATGAGAAGGGAAGGTACTCGGTATGTGCATTATCTCCATAGTGCCATTTGAGATTTCCCATTCAGTGGGTGGCCCCAAATCGGACAATCGCAATGGTGTCCAATTCATGGAAGCAAGGTCTGCTGATCCAGCCTTAATTGGACTTGGGTAAACAGCACAGACCATGGTGATGGTGCTGGTTCTGGTGCTGGTGATGATGACTATTATATGGAAACGAGTACAATACAATCAAATTCTCCCCAATGCAAAATGAGAACTTGCCACAAATTGAATAAAATAAATCAGACCAAACTCGATGCGCGAATAAATACTCGTATGTGTATATTTTTTGTATCTTCTTTTTGGGGTCGAAAACTGCCTGTTCATTATTGAAACATTGAAATACTAATACAACGGAAAACCACAAGAGAACCACATCGCATCATCAATAAACACTGCTGGAAGCATTTTAAAACAATTTGGAAATGTTTTCATTACGAATCTGAACCTCAAGAGGAAACAATGCGGCGCTTGCTTACCTTAGAAACACTAGATACAGATACAGATACATACTGGTACAGTATAATAGATAGAACCCCCTCACCACAGGCCGCTGCGTGATGGATTCAAATGTGGAATGGGTTCAGTTCATGACTTGCCATGAAGTGCCAGAGATCAATTGCTGCCACATGATAACAGATCATAAAACGTGTGAAAGGCGGCAAGGGTGGTGATAGCAAAGCACGGAGGGGGTGATGTGATAGAGCTCCCTCCATCAAAATTGATTTATTCGGAACATAGATTAGGAAAAAACAATTCTTCCCCAGAAATGGGAGCAATTCAAATGGGGTTTTTATTTCTAAAAGTTGAAATTTCTATATATTTTTTTAGAGTAGAAAAATCTCTACTGGAACCCATTTCCCAGAAATCGAAGCAGCTGTGTATATAGTTTCGTGAATCATAATGTTTAATCTTGGATAGTTATCGTAGCTCCTCCTAATAACGCCCATCAATAACCACTCTTTGTTAGAAGAGTATTTCTAACAGGAAGTTATACATAGAGCACTTCCTGTAGCTTCCACCCTTTGAGGAGACCCTTACCCCCACTTACCGCAGCTGAGCATACACAAGTCCAGCAGAATACGTCCAAGAATCTTCTTTGGACCGCGCAGCGGCCTTTTGCCGATGGTGACAATGGATCCTGGTCCAGTTACCTGGCCAGGGACCGAGCTTCCAACGAATGTCGGCAGCTGTAAATCAAGTTTTACATTGTTGTTGTTGTTCAGGTTGAGGGGATTTGGATTGGACGTCGGTGTGGCCGAAGATGCGGCGGCAGCGGCGGCGGCGGCTATGATGCTGGCTGCCGTTGGAGACGAGGGCTCCTCCCCGCTGCTGCTCTGGCTCTCGAAGCGCTGCAGCGGCGTTGTGTCGCAAACGCTGCCCGGCCGCAGGCTGCTCATTCTGGTGTGGAGTGCGGTTTTATCAGGAGGGGGTATGGTATTGGTATCGTAGGGTTTATCTAATGGGGGAGCACTGGGAGTGAGCTTGAACCTGGCCTCAATTTATGGCTCTATTGCACCTGGACACCGTCTTGGTGGTCATCTTATCAGCGGCAGACACACACACACACACACGAACTAGTATTCGAACTCGCACACTGCGATACAAATATTTGAATAATCCTCGACCCGAGAGATTTCTTCGAGTATGTGCTAATGGACTGCGACTGCGACGGGGACTGGAACTGGGACGGGACGCTCCCCTGTTTGTCTTGGGTAAGAGATTCCTTGGCAATCGGTAATAATTCAGTTGGGTCTTACAAAGTAAGGCACTTTCTGTGATAAGCGTCGACGGTGGCAGTGGCTGATTTTTGGGTTGCACCAACAAATTGATAATGTTGTAAAGTCGGCGTTTTCTTAGCGGTTCCGAAGGGGAGGTGGGCACAGGGGATTGCGCAAGCGATAAAACGATGAGCGATTGCAATCGACCAAAACCGAGTCAAAATTTTAAACAAATATTGCTGGCGACGCACTAAGCCAAATACGTTGTGTGTGTGCGCTCGAAAAAATCTGTTCCATTATTTGCACTTGCATTTCCCTATTCGCACTCGATTTTTGTTTATTTGTTTGCACATTATTTTCTACTCTCCTCTTCGAAGATCTTCTTGTTGCTACTTTTCTATGCGTTGCGTGCACTCTCCTTCGCATGCGCAGCGACGACGGGAATGCCGACGCACGAAAACTCACGAAAACGTACCGTTAACCGAATGCAAGCGACATGCAGCCGACGCGAACCGCACGACTGGTAAAAATGGAATGAAACTCGAAAAGCAGCCCACCATCGTCACAGGCACAGGCACAGCTAGAAACGAATGGTTTAAATAACAAACGAGTCGGCACACGTGTCGCGACACTATGATACCCTATACTACTCAGTCAGTATATATAAATAAATTATCAATATTCTATAGGTAATTAAACGTAATTGTCTGAATTGGTATCGGAGTAGATAAGCGGATGTTCCCTATCTCCCTCGGAAAGAGAAAGAGTGGAAGCTAGTCATGTCATAGTGATCTATTTGACTATTTCCTAACCGTAACGCATGTGTCTCTCTCTGTTATTACAATTGCCATCTGGCTGTTATATTTCTGACACTTGCCAGATCATCTACACAAATCGAATATACCCGTATACACTTTGAGTGTAGGGTATCAAAAAACAGAAGTAATGGTAGTGCTCTCTCTCGCTTTCTGTTGCTCTCTCTGATCAGTGCACGATTCTTGGAATGGAACAGTGGATATAAATTCTGAAAGAACTTTTAAGGGTTGGGAGGGTGGATGCAAAGGTGTTTCAAAGGTAAGTATTGAATCCGTGATACATTCCATTAGAAAATAGCTCCACTTTGATTGTAGTTGTAATTAACTAATGGACAATATGAAACCTCTAGGAGTTTTTTTATTTATCAAACAAAGTTTGGATATGTTAGCAAATTCTTTAAGTTGTACACGGAGATTCAGGGATGCTCCCCATAGCTATAATGCGACATTAAATGAAAAAGATTTGTCTTTATTGAAAATACTATAACTCTCCTCAATGTGTCCTCAAGAAACCTACAGCCTATAAGACCTATAAGAACTAAAGCTCTGCGGTAAGTTACCTTTGACCTTCCCTCCTTTCTGTATTCCATTTCCATAACGTTTCATTGCGATAACAGAGAGAATATTTATTCTCTGCTGGCGCTCTCGCCTCTCTCTTCTGTCGCAATTCTCGTTCCGCCTGCGACTGAAACACTGGCAAACGGCAATCTTATCTCCACACTCGCCTTTTTTCTGCTTTCGAGCTCGGATGTGTATTGAAAATGTTCTGATTTCTGAATTCTGATTCTGTTTACCGCTAACTGTGACAGATCCCACTACGAATCGGTGCTCAGCTGATATTCAATTTATGGCAAATCGAATTTTATGAGAACAGTGTGAAAATCCTACCTAACGATGACGGGGCAAACAAGGATTGCCTAACAAAAAGTTTCGTATTTATTTAAGTTTCTTCGGCAAAAGGCAAAAGGTAAATCAATTATACAAAGAAAAGAAAGTGTTTATTTGTGGAGGCGGATGGACGCGAATGGATATAGCCATATTTGTTATCTCTCGATTTTATTGATTTGCTTGGTCGGCAAACACTAAAAAGTGTCTGTGTGGAGCCTCCAAAAATTGACGGTCACATAAACAAATGCAAAAATCGAACACGAATGCGAATGCCAGTGAGTGCTTCAGTGGGTGCTTCAGTGGGTGAGTGTGTGGTGGGAATTCATAAATTGTGCAGGTGAAAAAGCGGAAAAGCCAAGGGGAATGCCAAAGGAAATTCGCTCATCGATTGTGTGGGCGGCGGTCTCGTTTGTTTGGTTTAAAATCGATTTTCGCCATAGCCTCCTCCCGCCTCTCCGATTCTTTTGCGTATTTGCTATTCGGAAATACATTTTATTGGGCCTGTTCCATGCGGAAATCAACAAAATCACCCTATTCCGTACTCGGACCACTCTCATCGATAGCTTATCAATTATTGAAACGCAAAAAGGAATATAATTTGATTGGCCAAACATGCCGACGCACTGTGAATGTGTTTTGTGTGGCTTTTCACGGTGCCTGGTCTCCATTTATTAGTTAATCAATCCCATGAATGCCATGCCTCACGTTCGATCAGAGTTTTCCATGTACCCCGCCAGATCGTGGCATGGGAAACTGCATTGGCAATCGGCCAAAGCCATTACAAGATTCGGCCCATAAACATTCGGAATGGTGATGGAAGTCTCAATATTATTCGCAATGAAATATTTTGCATTTTGCTCCCTGTCCATCAAATATTTTTGAGAGATTTTTTGTTTTGTACACATTGTTATATGGAAAGTAATACAAGTAGATATGCAAAGAATCTCCAGTCAAAGGTATTTTCGATTTCCAAAATCTTGAGTAGAAAATTGCGGCTTTCTTCAAGAAAAATGATAAACCTAACTTCTGTATAGTTTCCTCTTATTCAATATCGGGGTCTTTCTTTTTTTAAACCTATCATATTACGACTACCAATTCAACTCCTTTCCTACCAATATATTTATAATTAGCCACCTCAACGTATTTTGTAGTATTCGATTTCGTTGTCAGGCGCGTGTAAATGTTGGCCAACTTGTGCTGATCGTAGCCGGAATAAAAGCGCATTCAAAAATGTTCATTAACAAAGCAAATAAACATGCACTTTACATACGGACCCGCCGGTGGGTCCGTCCGGTGGATCACTGCGACTGGCATCGGGTATCGATTTTCCTTCCGTCGTCGACAGGTTGTCTGCCAAGTACAGCCTGAATTTGTGACGACCGATCCATGGATGATTGTATAATGAACTTGGCGCTCTTTTTGTTGAGTTTGAATTTCCATATTCCGATCGAAATGCTATCCATATACACTTGTGGGCCACCCGGAGTTGATTTCTCCTGTTGTTTTTGTAAATTATGAGTATTACTCTTGGCGATATTAATGCGTATTTTGATTTTTAAATTATTTTCCATTTTGGATAAACAGGCGCCGCTGCAGCTTGACCTTAATACGCGCCATGTGCTGCCTGAAATATTCAAAAAACGATATCCGAATGGAAGAGGCGTGAGTCGGGGGGCGGGGGGCTTTGGAACGAAGGCTCAGCTTGTGGTCGTTGCCCGAGATCGGTTAATCGTTCAACTTGTATATGCAAATGTGCAGGGAGGAAGGAGAGTGGGGGGGAAAGGCCTTCAACTGTCTCTCCTTCGCGTTGATCTTGTAATCCCAGGGAACATGACAGATCCTTTGATATGCTAAACGCGTGAAATTAATTGCACTGTGGAATGCACTTTATGGCTGATTGAAAGATCATTGAATAACATAAAATACCCTTAAGTTTGGCAGATTGAGGAATACGAATAGTCTGCCTGTAGATTTAGTAGAATTTCTGTTTGAAAATCTCCGATCCCTTAGGTTCCGATGAATTCTGTAAACAAATCGAAAGCAGATCATTACATCAGTCAGGTGCTGTACAAACCATTGATCGTAAATTAGATGCAAGCGTGAACAGATCTTGAAATTCCCAAAATACTTAGTGTTTTCTAAACAAAGAAAAACATTATAAAAATATATATTCCTTTACTTTACAAACCCTTTAATTTGTGTACCAAAATAAGTGTAAAATCCCTCTCTCCATTAAATTGTGAGCAATTTGCACAATCATAATTCAAAGCAAATTAGTTTGTCATAAAAACATTTAGTCGCATTTTATGACACAGCTGTCAAACCCTTTCCCTACCCCCCCACGCCGCTCTTTGTTATCGATAAACGCCAGCGATAAGACATTGCAAAGATTTGCTGAAATAAAAGCTCTGAGTTTAATCGTGCATTAATGGGTCAACAATTTCGAAGGGGGTCGTCCTACAGCAACGCCTCTGACCCATCTACGGGGTATTTTTAGCCCCGACTAATGAGAATTTTATTTATTTCCGGGAGTTGACAATTAACGCAAATAATCGCAAACAGAACAATCTCGAGTGCGTGGAGGCACGCTCCAGTCCATGTCCAGGTCAGATTATATCGGAGTTTAAACGAGTATTCTTCACTTCTTTTGTTGTTGTTTTTTAATTAAGATGCTGCTTTGTCATTCCCCCAGGAGGAGAGGAGAGGGGAGGGGAATCTGAAGCAGCCAACCAGTTGATTCTGTGGCAGAGCATCCATAAAATAGTGCTCCCAAGTGGGCAGAAGTCCTCTTTGCTATCTATAAATAGTAGTTGTCTGATCGAATGCAGGATTGCCATGGCATGGCTGCCTTGGCGCGGCCATAATCGAAGCTGACAACTTCGATTCCTATCCTCTCCACCTCCTCCTCCTCTCTTCAGCGAGTGGGTTCTTGCTCCTTCTGAACGGATCGTGCACAGTGGAGCATTGCTGTGCCACTTGAGGTTTTGTCAAATTAAGGGGTCTTGTTGAGAACCTGAAGCAGTTGGCGTGCCCCTAGTTGGTCATTACAACGCCCCGTTGATGGCCGAGTTGATTGCACAAAATTATAGAAATTCACTAGGTTCCAGAAGAGGTCGAAAGAATGTCAGTTTATGCCATAGAGTGCCTACAGTGGATACTCTATTGAATGGATTCACCCACGGTTCCAGGAATACGATAGATGTTTGTGGAAAAAGGGGTGAAAGAATGTCAAGAATTGAAAGTTGATTGTTCGCTTAAATAGACGTCACTTAACCCGTTTGAGAACCCGCTTGTGATTTCCAGTTGAGTGCTAATAAATCGTAAAGTTCTTCAATCAAGACTCATATGCATAGTATATATGAATCAGAGTGGAGAAAGGGGAAAAGGAAGAAGCGTCACAGCAGTCTGTTTTATCGTTAGGGAATCCGCGGCGCCGCATTACTCACGCAGTGTGTCTCCTCTTGCGTCTCAGCCATTGTTGAACATTTTATTACATATTCTTCTCGTAATACACTCATATCTTTTTCATATTCTTCGTTCCAGAGGCTGACTATGACGTGAGTGAATTTTGAATCTCTACCTTCGCAAGTCAAAAGCGCCTTAAGCTCACCAAGTTCACTGTCAAGCGCGCCAAAAAGAGCAAACGAGAGAGAGAGAGAAAAAGCTTGCGGCAAGCAAGCTTTTGCATCAACTGTTTTTCACCCAAAAGCACCAAAATGAGTAACGAATCTTCCGTTAGCGAGACAACACCGCTCCGGCGGCCGCCAAGTCAGTTGAGTGCCGATACAGAAGCTAACGTGGCCACTACCAGACAATCGACGGTTTCGGTTGTTAACAACAATAATCAAAGCAACAATAACAACCACTACAGTAACTTGGTCGAGGTGCGTCTCCAGGAGACGGACGAGAACCAGCACCAGCAGCAGCAGCAGCAACAGCAACGCGAAAACATGGACACAAATAAGAGAATCTTGTGCCGCGTGGGTCTAGACATTTTAATTTTACTCTGCGGTAAGTTTGTAGCCGTAGTATAATTCACCTGATCCCACATGTACATACATATGTACATATTTACAATCACATTTTGACTTGATTGCCCTGAAATTCAATGAGAAAATTTTAAAGTAAATACGAATTGCCGCAATGTTTATTTTTCTTTCGTTTCGTTTCGTTTCTTTCTTTTCTCGTGCTCTCTTGATTTTTATGTAATTGAGCGCCAAAGCTCTCTTCGGCAAAGCAATGCTCTCTTAAACCGCCTTCTCTTAGGGCAGCTGTTACTTTTGTATTACGATTTATTTACATAATTTAAAGATTAATAGTTAAAAATGTGACTTAATTTTCCGCATTTGCAGTAAATTTCTATCTTTTTCTATATATAAATAACTTATCACGCCAACCGAAATCATATTTACTGCTGACTTGTATTTCATTTCCCTGTTTGCACACCCACCGCTGCAGAGCTTCACCTACCTTTTGTTTAAACAAAAACCAAAGCATAAGTAAACTGTGTCAGCCAAAAGGTGGACAACCTGCAGTGTTGGTGCGGGAGAGGGGAGCTCTGTGGCAGAAACGCTAGCGGAGGGGGGGTGTTGCACATTTCACAATCAGCAGTTCGTTCTCTTCAGTTCCAACATTATCAGCATTTTGTGTTTTAATTTCTAAAAAGAGAGCAAATATGACAGACCAGACTAGTTTAGAGCGTCGAAGTTGTAGATACCCTGCAGATCGATTATTATGATAAATTATCAAATTATAAAGTAAATATAAGCTGTAGCTACAGAAACAGAATCGGCTGATCAGAAACATACTCTATGAATGTAGTATAAGAGTGGCTGGCACTCTACTATTACTGGGCTATAAAAAGCAACAAAGCAGCGTTGAAAGCAAGGGGAAGAACTACAGCTATCAATAGCTTGCATTGTAGCGTAGCAGCGTAACCGGTTTGACAAAGAGCTTACCTGAGAACACGTCCGTGACGTTCAATCGCTGGCTGCTCTCCTGATTACCTCCAAGGCGGGGTGGTTTGGTGGATGATTCACTTCTGTCTGTCCTATCCCCCAAACAGATCTGTAGACTTTTGCAATTGGCACTACATCAAATAAAAAGTCGCCATATTTGTCTAACTGATAAACAGCATACATACAGCATACATATGTACTTACTCGTACGAGTTGTAGATCGTTCCAATCAGCCATAGACCTCGGCCCGAATTTATGGCCTTATTGTGTTACCAAACCGATCATGCCGCAGCATGACACATGTGGCACGCGGCAGGTAGCAGGAAAACTTTCGCAACTGTTGACTCATAAAGAGAGCCTTAAAGATCTCCCGTGAATAAATCCGAATCCCCAAATGAGTCATTTGCAAAAGGAGTTGGACATAATTCCGGCTTTCTCTGGGCTATATCTTGGCTATATCTGGGCAGATAACCCAACATACAAATGTACAAATGGGAATATGGATAGATAAGCTCCATGATGTAGGTTTCGTTTATAGCCATTTTTTTGTTTGCTCTCGTTATCTGAAACTAGTGCCGTGTGCATATTGAATTAATTTATAATCGAAAATTCAATTTCCTCTATCGATTTGTTAGCTTAAAGGGTAATAATGGTATGCCCCCGACAAAAGTTGGTCTTAAAATAAATTAACAGAAACCATGGCAACAGTCAACAGTCAACAAACACGACGAAACACGAAACACTTCGATTCGTGTTGGTTTCCAAATAAATTCCAATTAGTTTAATCTGTTACAAAATACCAAAATATCGTAGCCATATCTGGCCGAATCAATGCCGGACTGGACTGCATTCTGTGGGCCATTTGGAATTCTGGTTTTTAGTGGGTCGTCGAAGATGCTTTTCTCTTCGATAGCGCTCGCTCGCCTGTCGTCAAATGATTTTTCGTGTAAATTAATTCTGACGCTGATAAAGTGATCCGAGACAGAGGGAGAATAGATATCGTGAGTGTCGGTGGCACTTAGCCAAGCAATCGCCAAGGCCCCAAGCCCCAACCTCAATCTCAAGACAAACCCAAAACCAAAACGACGACGACGACTCCCCCAACTCCCTTTGACGTTAATTGAATGCGAACGAGCTGTGGCACACACTTTTCCCGACTTTTCCACCTTTCCCCTGTTTTGGGGAAGTTGGGGGAGTCATTAGACCCATAAAATATACAGAGAATCCATTTTGGGGGTCGTCTACGGCTACGTCTGCCTCTCAGCCGCTTCAATAATTTATTGAGCGTGATTGCATGGCGTGGCGTGGTGTGGTGTGGTTTGGTGGGGAAAATTCTTTCATTTCATTTGACCAAAAACTAAGTAGAAAGAATAATATTTATGCAACGCATTTTGGGCTGCATTTTGGGGAGGGCAGGCAGAGGCAAAAGCATGAGGCAATTGTTGTTTCATTGTTGGTGTTTACCTTCCATGCAACAACAAACAGACACACACAGATACAGATGCAGATACAATAGATGCAGCACCGATTTAGAGATACAAAAAAATGGGATGGATGGGATGAATGCTGATGTTGATTTTTCATTTGTTTTTTCGCTACAGTTTTCTTGGACAGAAAAGTAATGAACATTTAATTGCCAGCAAGCCCTTGGCCGACCCATGACCCATGACTCATGGCCTGTCAGAGCAGAGCCTTTCCCTGGCACTGTCCTGTGTACCTGTGCGGCGGGTGTGCAGCGGGTGTGCGGGTGTGTGGATGACACCTTTTCGGTGTGCCCTGGGAAAACGAGTATATTCCTGGTAATTCCCGAGACCAACTGCATTGATAGCCTACGGTGTGGCAGTCATGCGGGAAATCGTCTGCAGAACCCAAATCAATGTTTCTCATACCTGTCGTCTGTCTGCTGTCGGCCTGGGTTCTGCCTTGATCGATCTTGATCGAAGTTATTGTTTCTGCCAAAGGGATAATCACATTTCTTGGAGCTTCTTTCATTGTCCTTTACCCCCAGCCCCCCCCGAACGAATCAATTAAGGCTGGGCATCATTCTGAGGTCTGTTGTCAGTCATCTTTAAGACAATCCGTTGGTCCAGAGTCTGCTGTTAGTTTGTCTTCTTCTTCTCTCTTTTTTTGCATTAATTGTCTTTAATTTGACTTCCGTGATGTCTAATTAGTCAGTCCAGTGGCTGTTGCTGCCGACGCTGCTGCCGACGGCTGTGGCAAGTGCAAGTCAGACGCTTTTAATTAGACATTTGTCCCCCTTATTTGAGGTCAGATTTGGAGTGGAAACTCTAGTGGGGTGGGGCAGATGGAGCCGTTGCAACAGTCTGATAAGACTCTCTGTGTCTGTGGGTAAATATTTGGCAACTTGAAAGCAAAGTGTGCGGCAAAGCAGCATCTTTAAGATACACGAAAAGGGTGTGGGTGCGGCTGCAAGTGCGGCGTACGACGGTGGCTCCTCTACATGAAGATGGATGCCGCGGCATGGGATGGGATGGTTCTTAGGAGGCGGCAAAATGCTCTTTTAGGTTAAGATGATCCCAAATCTGAATGCTGAGTGGGGGGGTGGGGGCTCTACCTCTTTGTTTAACAAACAATTTGTTTATGCCGTGCTCTTGTTGTGGGTCTGCGTATGTGCTTACATTTGTTGCTGTTGTTGCTTCAATTAGATGGTAAATATTGTGTGTAGCGGCGTCTTTATTATTGAAATGAACTTGACACCAAATGGACAGCAGCGTACCGTTTGTTTGCTATCAAAATGCGGCCTAGGTGCGTTACAATTCGGTTGAATGCAACGCGGGACGCCTCGCCTGGTTGCCACTTTAGGAATTAAATTAAGCATTTCCGCTAGAGGTGGAAGAGGCACCAGCATTAGTAGGAAGGAGGAGCTGTGGCATGACCGGGAAAGGGAACCGAGTGTGCTCCCCCTATAATCAGTTTTAAACGTTTTATGTCACCCTCATAAAAAAATGTAGAGAGAAAAATACTCACAAAAGCATCAACAATATTATTCTGTAGAGTTTTCTGTAGTTTTTCGCTTCCATTTCACACAATTTTCCATAGTTTTCCCCCCATTTCTCCATTTGGAAAATGGTTTTATCAACGGTGCTGGCTAATCCAGATTATGGAGATGAAAATATCTGCCAGACACTTTCGTTTTCTATGCCGCAAAGTCATAAAAACATTTTACTGCTACCGGGTGGCGGGAACACAGGATTACAGACGGAGAAAGAGAGAGAGGGAGAGAGAGAGAGAGAGAGGCTAACAATGGGCCACTTGCTGTGTGTAATATGACGCTAATCTCTGCAAGAATCCATCCATATAGGTTTCCCAGCATCAGAAGCAGATACAGAACTCTCCCAGAGATCGTTAAACATCTTCAGACAATGCGCCTGATCTAGATTTAGGGACCTGATGATGCAGCTGCAGGCTGAAGAATGGGAAGAAAGACAGCGACGGAGACAGGGGGTCATTGTGTCACCCACCTTTGTTGCCTCTTCGATCGGGATTTTGGACCACAAAGATCGGCATGGCGAAAAAAGGAACCAATTAAAAGAGAGAGAGAGAGAGGACAAGTCGTCGTCGTCGTCGGTGTCTGCCTCAAGTGCTGGGCCAAAGCGTCGCCAACTCTGCACTCGAGATATCTATTGCAGTCGGGGGGGGGTGGACTGCAATTACTACTGCAGTTCATGCCACTCTCTGTTTGGGTTGTCTGTTTTTCTGACTAATGAGCACACTCGGGACCCAGAACTTTCTCATTTTCCATGCCTCAGTGACTTGTGCCAGGCAGGAGAAGCAGAGCATTTCACGTGGCAGGCAGGTAGCATGCATCATTAAGAGCTAGAACTAGAGCAGCTACAACTACAACTCCTAATGCAATTTTAATGGAGCTCTCCACTCTCCAAAACGTAAAACAAACAGAGGAGGGACGAAACGGGACGGGACTCAACCAAACTGAACGTCTAATCAATCCATCAATCGGGAGGGCCCCTCCTTCTCCATCTATATTGGCCATTTGTCAGCTTGCACGCCTCACAATTTGTATGCCCCGTTGATGGGTTATTATTAATGGCAACGAATTTTTAATTAGACAACCGAAGAACCGAAGAACCCACCACAGAACTCCCTTTTCATTAGTTTATGATCCACATTAAAACCCCACACACGTTCGGGCTGTCACTTTGGTGGAGCTGGGAGGGAAATCTTATCAATAGCTTAGGACATATCATCCATAAGTCAGCTGTCAGCAGAGTTTCCCTCCTTCCACCGTCCCCCACCATAGATAACACCAGATGACCCACTTGATAAATTGATAAAATATAGTTAATATTTTCTACTATTCTTTTTGGTATATTTTCAGTTGGTTTTCCCATTTTATTGTTTTTCCTGCTGGGAGATCCCTACAAGCGAGGTTTCTTCTGCGACGATGAATCGCTCAAGCATCCGTTCCACGAGTCCACAGTGCGAAACTGGATGCTCTACTTCATTGGAGTGCTGATACCCGTTGGTGTGGTAAGTGGAGCCAAGCAATACCCAAATAACTGAACCCAATTGTGGGTGGGAGTGGGAGAGAGTGGAAATTGTGTCAAGCAGCTGTCAGAGATACTTGAGCAAAGATTGCGCCATCATTTCAAGTTCAGTTGTCAGCAGTGGAATGGATCTGATGCAAGAGCCCAGCCCCGCGCCATCTGGATGGATGAATGGATGGGCGAGGGCGAATGTTTACTGTCCACATGTCAGCAATTAAAACTAGAGCAACATGTGCCTGGCCCTAATGGGACTAGATACGGGTCACAGAGCCCATTCCAGATGCACATAAATATTTGCATGCGCATTTTAATGGTTTCCAGAAAACCCCACCCAAAAAAGAAAAAGGGTTTTACGAGGTGTTTACAGGAAACGCAGACAACTGAAAGACTCTCACACCCACACCCACACCCATCTCTGTTTCTCAATAGTTTCTCACTCCCATGTCTCTTTCTCTATCTCGTTTTCTCTCCATATAGATCCTCACGGTTGAGGTACTGATATCGCGGAACAAGGCGCAGCGGGACAATGGCAATGCCACCAGTCGGCGGTATGTCTTCATGAAGTACGAGCTGCCCGACTGGCTGATCGAGTGCTACAAGAACGTCGGCATCTACGGCTTTGGGGCCGCCGTCAGTCAACTGACGACGGACATTGCCAAGTACTCCATCGGTCGACTGCGTCCACACTTTATTGCGGTAAGTCCTCTTTCTGGAATGGGAGTGGGAATCGGTTAGCAATTTTGACATTGCCAATTAATTTCAATCTGCCACATGTACGGCGACACTCTGACGGGTACAACGAAGACAAATTCAATGTCGAATGTTGGAGAAGGAGTTGCAGACAATGTCAAAAAGAGTCTTAAGAAGTAAGGGGTTTATTAATAGACTGGTCCGAAAGGGGAGTGATTGCAGTTGGTGGCAAAACTCCAAACGGAACACATACTCTATTCAAGGAGCAGTTTGAAGAGGGAATATGTCTGACATGACTGAATGAAAGGCTCCCCAAAGCTGCGAGTATCTACAGGGTATTTCCAATTCAACTTCAACTCCAATTCAATATTCACTCTGGCTTTCCCAGTGGTTTTGTTTATTTATGATATTTTGACTGCTTGTCAGGCAATTTTATAAATATTTCTTCTGCGGCAAGTGGCTTGTTAGCTTATCGTTGGGATCGTTTTTGTGGGGGGATATGCTCTGGTCTGGTTCCCCTTTCTAAGAGGAGTCGCACAGAGCCGCCCTATTGTTTAGTGAAGTGCGGCAACAGTTGAGGAGAGCAAAATGCAATGCAGATGCAGCTGTTGGCTCATTTCCATCTCTAATTTGCAGCACATGTGGCAGAGATCCGGGCCAGGGAAAGTGGGAAGGGAAGGGAAGGGAAGGGTATGTCTCTCACAAAGACAAATACCCGTACCATAAGCAGCTTAAGTCGGAGTCAAGGCAAGTTTCTCAAACTCGTACTCATTTCCGTTACCATTCGATTTCAGGTGTGCCAGCCCATCATGGGAGACGGTACCACATGCGACGATCCCCAGAATGCCGGCAAATACATTCAGGAGTTCACTTGCAGGGGACTCGGCTCGTCGGCGCGCATGCTCAAAGAGATGCGCCTCTCGTTCCCCAGCGGACACTCCAGCTTTACCTTCTTTGCCATGGTCTACATGGCGGTAAGTTCTCTTTCTTCTTGGCTTTGTCTTCTAGGCCTCATCCATTGTTATCCTCTTCTCCCCTCTCCTCTGCACTTGCAGCTGTATCTGCAGGCTCGCATGACCTGGCATGGCTCCAAGCTGCTGCGTCACCTTCTCCAGTTCGCGTTCATCATGATTGCATGGTATACGGCTCTGAGCCGCGTCTCGGACTACAAGCATCACTGGTCTGATGTGCTGGCAGGAGCCCTGATTGGCTCCACGTGCGCCTTAGTTGTGGTAAGTTCTTGATATTCATGCGTCCCCTTCCACCTAGCCCCAAAAACCCTCAGCATGATCCCAGTGATGGTGGTAGTTCCCCTCTATTTTTCGTAGATTCATTTAATCATCATCTTTTTAGAGCTACTTTTTACCCAAGAATTGGTTCGATTTGTATACAGTGAGGTCCTCTGAGGACAAGGAGCAGTAAGAGAGAGAGAGAGAGAGAGAGACATCCTACCATTTACTGCGACATTGAAACGAAGAATTGCAATTAAAACATCACAAATCCAGAAAATACCCTACGACTATTCATTATTTAGCGCTTTAATTGGTGATCGGGAAAAACATACTCCAAATTGGCATAACTCAACACCTTCCCGGGGCCATGACATTGCGTGTGGTTGTGGTGCCAATCAATCCAATCGATGGCACGAAACCGCTTTCGGGTTGACTCTTACTATCCAATGCAACCACCAGCTGTGGCATGCAGCTGTCCAGCTGTAATTTCACGCTTCACAAGAGGGGGGATAGATCGAGTTATGGAGGGAAGAGCGCCCATATTCCATAACGATTCAATTAAACTGATAAGGGGAAAGGAAAGGAAAGGAAAGAAAAGCAAAGGCTGTAGCACCATCGCATACTTTTAGGAGCATTCATTTATTACAATTTCCTAATTGCTAAATTAAATTGATGCATTTCCTTTACTTGCAGGCAAACTATGTCTCGGACCTGTTCCAGACGTCAAACACGAAGCCTTACCTGCCTCGGACCGCCCAAGATATGGGTGCAACAACAACAACGCAGTCGCCGCCTTTGGGGATCACCGTGACGACGAATTAACCCCCAGTGGAAGTCCACAACTACTACAAATTCCATATACTGTAGCCGAAACAGGGATCGGATCTGATTTCAGCATGCTTTTTAGAAAGATGACGAAGCCAAGCTTTCGTGTGTTAATTTATTATTGAATTTGCATTTTATGTAGTACCGTGAGCGTGACGTTGCAAGTGCACTTAAATGTCTTCCCCGGAGGGTTGGTTTTAGGCTTAAGTTAGCGCAATGGAGAGACATCTGTGTGATGATATTTATTGTATTATTTGCTAAGGAATTTTAATACAAATGAATTTTAAATGTGACAAAACTAATTGCACAAACAAGAGACCTTCTGTAGAGCAGCACAAAAGAGTGACGCGAAAGGCGAAAAGAAATAAGTATACTTTAAATTAGGACTAAGACTACAATGCATAAAGTATTTTATTTATTGTAAGATGACCATGAAAAAAACTACAATAAAATAGACTTTTACGTGAAACTTAAAAACAAATGAAATTGCGGGCAGCTGGGCATGTTTTCCAGCACTACTTTTTTAGTGTGGCAGTACTACTATCCAGTCGATAAAATTCCATATACACTTAAATATGTTTTATGATTTGACCAAATTTGAGACACAATCCAATAAAAAGAAGTCCTTAAAACTAGACAATCTTGTCAAAAATTGATTAATGTATAGGGTAAAAATATGTTTTCAGGGCTGAGCATTCTAGCTAGCTAGTAATGCTCAACCGAATATCAAAATCGAGAAATATAATTTCTGATTACGGAAAGAGAGCGATTAGCCCATGTCGACCAGAAAATATAAATTATTCTCAACGAAAATAATGAGTCTTGATAGATAGATATATCGTTTGGATTTTCATAATTAAATAGAAAGAGACGGATTATCTATAATAGAATTTAGAAATAGTATAACACTCCACGGCTTAACTCAAGTTTTCTCCTGTTTAAATATGGGGGGCTAAGTGGGTCAAGTTAACTGGTATATTTACGTATTTTTAAGTCGACGGTGTATTTTATCGATAAATCTACAAAAATATACAAACCGACCGCTGTTTTCCGCCGACAAAAAGGTAAAAAACTAACTATATTAAATCAAATTTCTTGCATTAACTTGTGAAAAGTGATAGCCAAGACTCCCTATAAAAATTTGCCTAAAAACATCCTCGAGAATGTATCAAATTAGACGTTTCCGCATCCATGACGTGTCACTGTCGATTGGGTAGGCGTTCGTTTTCATCAATTTTCGTGTTTACAACATTCTTTCAGAATCAAAATGATTAGCGACGTGCAATTGGCTATTTTCTCCAACGTTCTGGGAGTGTTCTGTTCCTCCTGGTGTGGCTTATCACTACATCAACGCCAACACGGGAAGGTAATTAAAGTCTCTTGCTTGCAAGAGGTAACATAAGAACATGCGGTATCAACATAAATTCATTTTTATTTTCAGGGCTAGCCCAAAGGCAAAATGATCGACCATGTTCACGGAAATTAACTATACTTTATCTTATAATGCTGCTTCATTCGCAAAATAAATAGTTATGTAAATCTAATCCAGGATGTCATCGATGGCGTCCTTCATGTCCTGCACGTTCTCCAGGGTGTCGCCACACTGCCTCTCCTTTCGCGTGTTGAACGTACGCATTTTTGTTGTGGCCGAAACAAAAGGCTTTGATGTATGGCACACTCTTGCGCGCTGCCGGCACCTCGTCCACTTCCATGGAGGCGTCGCTCTTCTTGCCATTGCCCTGGGGCTGGTCTTGCCGTGGTCCTGGTCGAAGCGATAGTTGGACGGAAACTTGTGCGTCGTGATGCAGTGGTCCTTGCGCTGTCGCGGCGTGTGGAACTTGGTGCCGCACTCCTCCAGGTAGCAGGCAACATGGGCTTGTCGCCACGTTCTACGCTGGCGGCAAAGTAGAAATCATGCTGCTCGGTGATGTGGAGATCCAACAGGTGGCAGTGGGCAGGGTCCGTCGGCACTCTGCGCATAGATAGGATTGTGTGCTTTTGATGTAGTTGTTGTTGTTGTTATTGCTGCTGCTGCTAGTAGCTTCCTTGGCGTCGATAATGTCATCCGCGTCGACGAGCACTCCCAGCTTCTTGAATGGCGGTAGAAGGGGCGAAGGTGGCACCGTTGGCTTCGTAAATCCCGCAGGCACTGCACAGAGCATTTGCAGGATTTGTTCTTTTGTGCACAAAGTAGACGATGATGCTGCTTCCGAATCCATTTTGTTTGTGTTTGAATTTGACAATGCATGTTTCCACTGACTTGCAGTTTTGGATTTTTCTGATCTGTTTTCTTCCTATTCTTTTGCAACCATAGATCCTGGTTATGAATGTTATGGTTAGAAGTCATAGTTTAAAAATATAATTTATATTATTATTATTTTAAATAATGGTATTTAAAATGTATTTTTAGAAACTGAAATGGTATTTAATAGTATTTATTTTCGGTCAGGTGGTATTTCTTATCGTTATCGGCGCGGCCACACTCTTTCTCGAATCGATTGCAGACACCGCGTGGTGTTTTTGCTAGAGATTCGCATTTATTTTCCTTATTTTAGGCGTGGAAAATAAATAAAACTATACAAAATGAGTTTGTACAACTTCCAGAAGTAATGGTGGTTCCGCCAGCCAAGGTAAGTGAAGAGGCAACTGGTTCTGTTGTTATG